>WMKJ01000055.1:0-88595 GCA_009733715.1 Herpomyces periplanetae | reverse complement strand
CAATAGTTTATCGGTCAAGCTGGTGCTAGACGTGGGGCGATTTTAAAAGCATTAACCAAAATTTATCATCCGAACCACGTCGTGGTGCACAGAGAATAAGTTGGGATATGCCTAGTAAACTTCATCAAGGACTTGGAAGGCTCGAATTAACTGCTTCAGACTCTTCAACGGAGAATCCTTCTGAACTTCATACAATGGGAACGAGTTGGCAGCCTAGACCAGGGTCCCTTTCTAACTTACTGAGAGATGTTGGATTGTCTCTTCCTACTAATTCAGATAGTCAAAATAGAAATGACTTATTATCCAATCAGCAGACATCCAGGCGAATGAAACGATTTGGATGGTATTGTGGACCTATTGAAGCCCAGAGGTCGTCAGAGCCAACTTCATCGGAGCGGTTATGAACTTTGTGATTTGGAATGGAAAGGAGAATAGTATATTCACTCACTCATTCGTTAATCTGCGTACCGTCAAGAACATTATGAATTTTGGTCAATATGGGGTCAATACCCTTTGTTTAAGTGATATACATATTATTTTTGAAGTGCACGAGTCTCACTGAAATTTACGAATTGATGATTTTCTTCTATTTTATGAGTTCGCAATATGATACGCCAGTTAAGTTGCATCACTCTGGAAGGATGCAACACTATGAATCTATGAAAAAATATTCGGTCTTGTGATGGTTAATTTGGATTCCTTTTATTTTTTCTGCGATGAAGTGGGTGCTTGTGGATGATAATCATCCTCCCCATTCCGATCGCGATACAAATTCCCCCTGCATATCTGATCTTTCCACCCATCATATGTCATTCGTCATTTTTTAACAATTTATTATACTCCACTCCACTTCATTTCTTTCGCCTTAACCGCATTAATCTATTTTTTTCATTCCCTCCATCGTCCAGTTTCCTTAACCCCGTCCCCCAAGCCAAGCCGCGTGTCCCCGCCTGGCCTGCGGATGATGTAAGCAGCCCCTCATCTTTGTTTTAGCGAATCTTGTCGACGTAGACGTGTGCGTGTGCTTACACAGGAATGTATTGTTATACATTTTTGACATTTACCTTGTATGCAATTAATGTCCCGCTAACGTTAACATTTAAGTCTTTATACCTCAATAGATTATTTTTCGTGCATGCAATGTTATACACTTACACTTACACTTCTCACCTTTTGCGTATTACCCAGCTGTTGTCATTTCGTTTTTTCTCCCTCTTAGTTTACTAAATCCTGCCCCATCAATGCTACCAGTCTCTGCACGATATTCAATTAAATACTGGTAAAGCTATCTCTGAGTTATATTTGGGATTATTTTGAACCAATTCAGCTAATAAAAATATCTTTCAGTCAATTAATTCTTGTCCAAAATTCCCATTGCCAAACCCCCAAAAAGTGGCCTTCTGGATATCCACAAGAAATCAGCCCGCGGTTGTCTGGCCAACCATCCTTTACATTTTGGGCTATACACATTTTGGCCCGGGATCTTTATTAACGTAAACAATGCTCTACTCTCTCGTTTACTCTACTCCCTGGGCCAGTTAAATGTCCTCTATTTGGTCCAGTCTTCGCGCTTTTCCACACTTCTTCCTAGGTTTATCTCTTATGATTTGAGGGTGAGAGGTGTTTTTTTTCACTACAGAAATCTTTGTACACGCGCATTGCCCGTGCATTCATTCTTTTGAGCAGAAATATCATACTTTCCTTTATGCTAACTTAACTTCTTACTGTTAACCAATCTTGTAAATTTGGTCTATTCCACAGGTTGATCTAATTTATCAGAACTATTACGTTCTCTTTACCTTTCACTACTTGGAAATTCTTTCCTCTCTTACCCCTCTGTATCATACTTTACCATCGATGGTGATTGTTTAAAAGTACGTTTCACTTTGCCTGCTGTTTAAGGCTTAAGGTTTCCCTACTAACTTATAAATAGCTTAATATTTTTGAAGTTTTTAGAATGATAAATTTTGGTTAATGCTTTTAAAATCGCCCCACGTCTAGCACCAGCTTGACCGATAAACTATTGTTATTCCAAAATGCCCGTTCGAATTATCGCTCGATTACGCCCACTAATGTCCTGTGAAAGTGAAGACGATCGAATTGTCAGTGTAGAACAACCCTCTAACACCGGATTACCAGAAACCTCTTCAGACTCTGATCCACAGACTCAAAGCCTGTTACGCATCCCTAATCCTCGTAACGAAAGTGAATTATTTACATTCTCCTTTAATCGGGTTTACGAAGCTTCTAGCTCTCAAGCCGAAATTTTCGATCAAGAAGTATCACCAACCTTAACCAGTGTATTCGATGGGCGCGATGTTACAATATTCACTCACGGCGTGACTGGAACGGGAAAAACTTACACCATGCGGGGTGGCCAAGCTGACCGTGATCGAGGTATTATACCCCGATTGCTAAACGCTATATTCCAACGTGCACATCTAATCGAGCAAACTTCAAATAATCGGACTAAAGTTACCGTTGTTCTAACTTATTATGAAGTATTAAATGATCGAGTGTACGATTTATTCACTACAACAGGACATAGACCTACCGGCGGTTTACCCGTACGAGATTGTGGAAAGGCTGGTCGAAGCATCGTGTTAGGTTTATCTGAAATAAACTGCACTTCCCCACGAGAGTTCGAACAGATATATTCACGTGCTAATCAACGTCGGAGTACCGCTGTTACGAAATTAAACGCTCAATCATCTCGATCTCATGCGGTCTTGAATATACGGGTTACCCAGAAAACTTATACTAGATTCGATGATTCTTCCGAGCAGTTATCTAGTGACGATGCTTCGTCATCATGCCTATCCGAGTCTGAACAAACTGACGATTACGTGCAAAATATTTGTAGCACAGTGTCTGCCATTGATTTAGCTGGAGCAGAGGATAACCGGAGAACGGGTAATGGACGAAGTCATGCTCGAATGAGAGAATCAGCCAGCATTAATCAGTCATTATTTGTTTTAGCGAAGTGTGTAGAAGCATTAACTCGTGGGCACGGTCACGTTCCTTATCGTGAATCTAAAATGACTCGAATTCTCAATATTGGACAATATCCATCCGAGGGAACCCGGCGCAGTTTAATCAAATGTGGAGCCCAAAAGGGTAATATCAGCATCAGCGAGGGCGGAGCTTGTGTGGTATTAATGATACTAACAATTGCGCCCGTACGAAGTTTTTGGTTGCATACGCTAAGTTCACTAAACTTTGCTAGTCGAGCCAAGAGTGTGGATGTCGTATCGAATCGTGAAAATGTTTCCGTTATTACTAGTGCTCTAAGCGCTTATCGATCTAGCGTCAACCAACATTCCCATGTCAGTTTAGCATTGACCGTTCCCGGTTCTGGAGTGCATCGTGTACCCTTTCGACTTTTACGTGGAACTACCCACAACAATATTGCTGCGACTGCTGATACAACGGAAAACCAGCTAAACACGGTTAACCATTCCGCAACTTCAGGATTTGACACTACTCGTTCTACCTTAAACTCTCAGACATACATAACTACCGGTGGACATATCAGTCTAGCGTGTAAACCCGTGGACATGAGCAATGAAAAGAGTGGGTATGGTAGACTTTCCATGTTAATTGATACGCTGGATGGCGCATGGAATCAACCCCAGTTAGGATCCATTAATCCATGCACTACTCCAATCGCGAGTAAACGCGAATTGAGTTCTGGTGGAGAGTATGCGGCATCGCCTACCTCCATTAAGATTGCAACTGCAGTTTCGATGGGTGGGATTTCTCCATCTACTTTTAAGCAATTCTTAAGGCGCAAAGTGGAAGTCGTCATGTCGGAAAAGTTGGCTCAATTGGAACGGTTGATATTAGCGGAGGATGAATTTGTTACAATGGATCATGGATCATTTAAGAGTAAGCTTTTGCGATCCATACGTAATTTTGAGGCGAGTCCACCTCGAGAAAAATTTGTCGGGGAAATGAGTACACCGGAAGCAATGACCGAGGCGGAGGCAATGCCCATAATCACACAGAAAAACTGTGTAATGGCAAAAGGAGACTACAATGATGTTGTGAAAAATTGTGGACATATGGTTAACCATGCAATTTGTGTTGGTTCCGATGGTGCGAATCCTTTAATGACTGAGAGCACAGTACAAAATGAGTTATCGGGTGTAGGTTTAATTGAACAACGATTGCTTCATACGAAACCAAAGAAGGTTAAATCACGAATACGTACACGCAATACAAGGGAGAACGCACAATCACACCCACAGCCAAATATTCATGCAAGCGTACAAACTACAACAGGATATGATAGTGAAATGAGGCAAATCAGTACATTTAGTGAGGAAAAACCAGGTGGTACTAGCGATGGAAGTGGTGGCGATAATGAATTACAAGATTTATGCACTCGTACAACAAAGCGAGTGGAATATCCCCTAGAAAGCTCACCAGAAGAGCCTGTGCGCCGGCAGAGTAAACGATGTGCAAAAAAATCGGAGCCCAAGAGTGCTAAAGAAGCCACTGTTAAGAAAACTGTGCGCTTTGACCTGGATAATTGTGTAGAGAGAATAATTATTTTCGAAGATGAGAGCAGTTATGTGGAGAGTGAAAATGAGGGAGCACGATGTCGAAGTACTGAGAGTCGTGCAAATGGTAAAAATGGTGGTGGTTTACGAATATCTAAAAAGCCGCAGAAAGCATACAAGAAGAGCAGAGTGCGATTACGCGGGCTTGACAAACTTGGTGAAAGTGATAGCAATAAATACGAAAATAAGGTCAAAGATGTCGATAAGTTATTAACTACCGCAATAGCCGATTCACACGGTGATGATAATAGAGTTAATGTTAACGAAACGTACCATGAATGCGACGTCGGTCAAGCTTATCAACGTCGCAGTCAAAGACAATTACAACGACAAATGCGAGTTTGACATACTATGAAGCATATGGGTGTAGTTTTGCTGGTAGCAAGGAGAAGAGCATACTTCGTACTTCAGGCCTGTTTAACATGGGATAGAATTTGCTGGGTGAACAATAGACCCGGTATGCAAGAACCATGATAACCCCGATACACGCTAGTCTGACAATATGGTGTATATGGCTAATACATCACGATCAAGAGTGTGGTGAAAGGACTGTTATCCCCCTGAGGGGAAGACCGGGGGGCGGAAGTTGCAAGATAAAATATCAACGTAATTCAAACGTGGATACTAATTAACATGTGTATAGATGAACGTGTGCTCTAGTTGGTTACGAAGCAATTGATTGAGATGAGACAGGGTTAAATTAGTTACTGGAAGGGGGGGCTAGTTTACTGAATTGTTTAACCACGGTGGTTTAACAAAATATGTTTGGCGGCATTAATGTATGTTTACGCTTAATTTTGAATAGAATGGCTGTATTAGTATCGTCATCATCATCATTACAATTTTATTCGTTAAAGCGTGCATACCCGGTATATGTTGGAGGGTATCTTTACCACGATTTAAACAAGTGAAGCACATATGCATAAGTGTGTGTATGCTCTATTAAATGGATAGTGTGGTACAGAGACGAGAGAGACGACGAACATGTGACAGCGAGGTAAAAGAGTAAGAACTAGCATTAACAAAATGGAGGAAGGGGGAAATAAGAGGACCAAAAGGAACGGATAACCCAAGCGCTGCAGTTGTATTATTAAACTTCAAAGTACATGCACACGTACGCACATTCCACATAATGTGTATGGTCAAAAAGGAATAACCCTTGGAATAAATTATTGGGCAACGTAAGCCTGTATAGCTAAAGATTTTGGAAGTTGATTTAACGGAGGATGAAACGATCCATGACATGGCGAGGATATGGGGTAATATGAGCAAAAGGATACAAATGCTCCTATAAAGCCCACGTGCACGCTACTAGTCCAGTGCACACTTTACTTTTGTGATACAGGAGCGCGCATAACACACGAACATCCCCAACGTAGCTTTCACGCACACACGGGGTCAGGGGCACACGAACATGTTTCAGGATGGAGGAACGGCAGGAGTAGCTGAACGTGTGAACCAGAGCTGCTCAAATCAAGGCAATTGCGCGAGTCCCCGCCTACCAGGTTGGGTGGAGCGTTGGGCTGTAGCCTGCAGCCGGCAGCGACGATGGCAGAGCCTACGTCTCCGGCAGTGGCGATACTTTGTCGTTTTTGCTCTTGCAAAGTGTCGAGATAGCGTAAATTTGTAAAAACGGTTCTTTACGCACGCACGGATACATGCCAGATCCGCACGAAATGATACGGATACAGCAAATTAAACCTCTGAAACGCCCTAAGTAACAAACTATTGGTTTGTAATGCTAGATCGATACATTTTATCAGTACCACCGCTATTATATGGTACCAACCAGTTCAGGTATGGAAGCGCATAGACTTTTACAATGCAAGGGAAGGAGAATAACTAACTAACAGTGTTAGAAAACGTTTGACGTTTAAATAAATTTCAACGGCTCAATCAGTGTATATCCATAATATAATCGATAAGTTAAATTGACATTATGATACGTAAGATGATGCACGCTGGTGCATCAAACGGTCCAGGTTAATATCACCTCCAGAATGTTTTAATTATACGAAGTTCCACGAGGGAATAGTACTTAGGGGTGAACACCAGCACGAGCGCATTGGTAATAATAAAATGCTCCACTAATTCTTCAGCTGTTCTTGATCATTCTATCCGTATTGCCATGTTAAATACCGTGTCCCGTCATCTTCCCATCTCTCGATTCTCCCAACTTTCATCTCATTTTTCTTTTAAATGTGTTTCATTTTTGGTTTCCAATAAATCGTCTTTTTGTTGGTTTTAAAGCTTGCCTTTGCCGCTTTAACAAGCTGTGTTCTGCGGTACTCTTCTTGTTAACTTCCTGAGCCGGTCTCGTAGCGTGCATTTGCAATTAATATTCGCTTCTACACCGCACACTCTTTTCATTGTATCTGCTACATCTTAGCTTTACCCGTAGCTCCATTTTGCACGCTTGCTTTAGCTTCACCTTTGGTAAACGTGCTCTTCAATAACCCACACTAGTTTAGCCAACTTCTTCTTTCTCTTTCCTTCACCATCTATTTAATATACCCTTACGTTGGGACCCTCCTTCTTATTACTTGATTTCCCATTTTCTCAGCTTCGCTTTTTCAATACCATCACTTGCACATTCTTATTCTTTAGCTTCGTCTCTCCTAATCATGCATTACTTACGTCTATTGAGTCTCATGGTGCTACCATGCACCATTTACTCTGTCATGATTCCCGTGAGAAGATCTCAACCCCTTCCCAAGTGAGTTTCCTCGTGCCGCTAGTCAAATGCAACGTTAACGTCTAAACTTGCTAATTCATCCCATTTCTTCAGTCGACTATCTCATCCTGTACGCATCGCTGAACAAAACACTCCTGCATCTTCTGTTGCTTCCCAAGCATTGCAACATGATCATCAGGCAGATTCTAGTACTGTTCCGTTCCACATTCACATGCCTACCATGGCACCTCGAGCCTTGAATAAGCGTAATGAAGCTCCCGAAAAGTCAGATCGATTAGCAGATGTCGTTAATGAAAAATCCCTTAAGGATATGTCCGAAAAGTTACCTGCTGTTATTAAATTTGTCGAGGATATGAAGTTGCCAGACGATGCTTCATCCATCGTTACTCCTCCACCCCCTACCCCTGCATCTCGTGGTGTTGATTCAGGCACCGTAAATCGTGCTAACGAAAATGGTCTTGTCGGTGCTGTTCCCGCCGTCCCCAATGATCCCCGTGTCACTACCCCCATTAACTTCCCCGATGTGTCTCTTCCCGGTTCTAACAATGCCATCCCTTCCACTGTTAGTTCAAATGGTCAAGCTGTCATGAATTCAGGTGGTACCCGAAGCGCTGCTTCTGGTGCCGAAAATGGTCAAAATTCCGGTATCGCGGCGCAAGCTCAAGCTAGTGGAGGTCTCGTTGGTGCCGTTCCAGCCGTCCCCAACGATCCACGTGCGAAAGAGCCCATAAAGTTCCCTTCCGTAACCCTTCCAAATAATGCTCCCACCCAGCCAGCCCAAATTGCTGGTAATGCAAATGGGAACACTCCGGCCAACGCTCCTGCGAGTCCTATAGGTCAATCCACTCAATCCACCCGGAATGTCAATTCTCAGTCTGCGACAAAATCTTCAGGTACAGTAATTGCCCCACGAGCTACCAACAGTGAACATCCCTCAACTGCACAAATTCCCCTTCATGCTTCGGTTGCTTCAGCCGGTTCTGTTAGTTCTCTTCCCCAAACCTCTGCACATCCACCCCTTCAAGCTCCCGCTGCCCCGGCAGAATGTACTAATTCCCTTCCCCAATCCCAAGCCCAAGCACAAGCCCAATCCCAACATCTAACAGCTGCTCCTGCTTCTTCTTTTATTGCAAAATCAACCATAACTGCTGCTGCTGCTGGTCACTCTGTTGCTTCTAGTCACCCTGTTGCCCCTAGTCACTCTGCATCTGGTCCCTCTGTTGCTTCAAGTCACCCCGCTGCTTCTAGTTTATCTGTTGCTTCTGGTCCCTCTGTTGCTTCAAGTCACCCCGCTGCTTCTAGTCTATCTGTTGCTTCTGGTCCCTCTGTTGCTTCAAGTCACCCCGCTGCTTCTAGTCTATCTGTTGCTTCTGGTCCCTCTAAAGCCTCCGTAACTAACAACTTTTCGCACATTACAGATTCCCCTAGCGCCAATGCTTCTAAGGCCGATACAAATTCTGTTAATGCCAATCAATCCAAGCCTACAGGTGCATCTTCCGCTTCTGTTCGAGCTGCTGCTAGTAAAACTAAAAGCACCTTCGCCACTGTATACGTACCTAACATTCCCGATCTCAAGTACAATGAAACTGCCGAGGCTCTTGAAGCTCAGACCGTCTTGATTTCTGGAACGAATATGAGTCCTCCTGTTACCGATGGTAGCGCAAAAACTGATAAGGCTAGCAGTGAAAACAGTGGAAATTCAACACCCACAAATAACAAGGAGCCAAAGCCCGATGGACAACCCAGTCCCGCATCTGAGTCTCCCTCAGTAGCTAGCAGCTCTCCGCGCAATACAGATTCCTCTAACGCCAACGCTTCCAAGGCTGATTCAAATTCCACTAATGCCAATCAATCCAAGCCTGCTGGTGCATCTTCCGCAGCACCTCGAGCCTCTGCCAGTAAAACTAAAAGCACCTTCGCCACCGTCTACGTGCCTAACGTTCCTGGTATCATGTACAGTGAAACTGCTGAGGACCTCGAAGCCCAGACCGTCTTGATCTCTGGAACGAATATGAGTCCTCCTGTTACCGATGGTAGCGCAAAAACTGATAAGGCTAGCAGTGAAGACAGTGGAAATTCAACCTCTACAACAAACGAGGAGTCGAAGTCCGATGGACAAGCTAGTCCCGCATCTGCTTCTCCCTCAGAATCCCCCTCATCCTCCACTTCCACCGCCCCAACATCTTCTTCTTCCTCCTCATTCTCTGCTCCACCTCCCGATGATCCCCCTAAAAAAAATGGCTTAGTCGGTAAACTTAAAGCTTTGTCTTCTCTTTTGAAGAATCTCTAAGCGAATCACCCCAAATCTTCCCCTCGTCGTTTCTCTTTTACTTCCAATTACCAAAAATTCTCGTTCGTGATCTCTCAGCACATCAATTTAAACCCAGGCTTAATATTATGAGTTGCCGGACATCAGAACTTACTCGGCTTATAAGCAAATCATGACAATGATGTGCATAACTGCAGGTATTCCATAATAGTTGCTTTTCATTTTATATTAACAGCCAGATTATCGCTTTTCCGCTTTCCTGCTTTCAACGTCGTTTGATTCTCGTTGCTCGGACTCTGCACCCGAATATACTACTGAGTTAAATGACATTTTAATTCTGGTGGTGTTCGTTCTCATATAGCCGGTCGACGAGCCCTAGTTTAAACTTTCCTTTTATGTGAATTAATTTTAAGCACTTCACTTCTTTGTACCTCCTGCGTAGTATCGTTTCATACTTAGGCTAAAGTTTGTTGAACCTGATACGTCACCCTCTAATTTACTAGCCCCTTTGGATCAATCAGCATGTCTGCTAACGTTTGTTCCGTTAACTTGCACAACCGTCTAACTAGTGCCGCTCCTCCGTTCATTTCTACACTCGCCGTAGTGACAATATCTTTAGTATACCTGTTGACAAAGTTCTGCAAACCCCTTGCCAGTTTATCAGTCGAACTCTCAATCTGTTTTTCAATACATCCTAAAAGTCGGACAACTCGTTTCCTCATATACGCATCAGTTTCTCTAGTGTCTATACTCATATTACGAACCGCCTTCCTCTTTTTCAAAATTCGCACAAAGCATGTTGCTAACATTGTCTCAACAAACACGTGGACTTTTGTCGGTAGGGACACCCGCAAATCCAATGCCTTAAGTACTGTAACAGGAACGCAGTTTGCGCCAATTAATACCCCGTAAAATTGTGCTAAAATTACCACATGTTTCAGTTCAATAGGCTGAAATTCATCTTCCATCTTGGGTATTTTTCCGTTTCCTGTACATGAATCCCATACCCTATTAAACTCCATAGCTGGTGCCATTCGCTTGAATTGGTCCCACAACGTGAACTCAAATGCTTTGCGAATCCGGTGTTCCGTACAGAATTGTTGTGCCAATATCCCGTAGTAAGGATTATACAAATTTTCTGTCATCGTACATTCAACTATAACCCGTGGAATCTCCAATTGTTGACTCTTGCGAAGTGCTAATTTTACTAAACGTGTCTTAGCTTCTATATAGTCCGAGCTAGACATTACTACCACAAAAATTGCTCGTCGCACCGAAGTATTCATACTCAAACTTCGAGCAATATTGTTCAACTTATCCGTAAGAGTTTTACTATCTTCACTGTCCTTCACGACAAAACTCTGATCTTCCGGTTTAGTATGACTCTTCCTTGTATTATTAAATTCCGGATTCCATCCTGCGCCAATAATCCACCACTTCCCAGTTCTATCTGCATGAAGTATATCTGACAGTTTCAATTGTAACGGTTCTATTGATTTGGTAGGTAAATTAATACTTTGGATAATTTTCTTCATCTCAGAAATCTGCTCGTACATCACCGATTTATTGCGTTGCGCCACTTTTGTCCGGTTATTCTTTAGATCGTTAATCGATTCGATCATAAACTTCGTACGCACTGATATCAAAGAGCCATCTGTGTTTGCTAATCTACTCTGAAGTAATATTATTACATCCTTCAGTGAGGGAGGATCATCGCTACGTAACTGGTGACCACAGCTTCGAATAATTCTCAATAGAGTTTCTGAGTTATTCTCAGTAATTTCTCCAAGAAACATAATAATGAAATCGAAAATAATTGATGGTCCATACACCCCGAATACGTATAGGTGAGCAATAAATGATACCAAATTTAATGTCACTTTTTGTTCCACACTAGGAAGGTTCGAATCTTTATCAATTCCTAAGGCCGAGACAATCCACTCCAAAACTCTTGCACCGAACTCGTTTCCGATAATACGATGAATCACTGCTAAGAAACCTGCGTTTAAAATGATAAATGCGTCCGTTAAAGCCGAAATTTTCGCCGGTACTAATACTGCTTCAATAATTGCCTGCGTGGAATACTGCCGAGCATTTTGCATGTAAATATCTTGAATTGCTTTGACGATACTGGGAAAGTTCGATAGTGAAAGTCGATTTAACAGTCCCTTCAACTGTCTTTGCAATTTAAGCTGCAGTTGTTCATCATTCTCGTTACACGTTATATCAACTCTGGGAGTAGGTATTACATTCTCTTGTTTGGACGAAGGATACGGCTTATATGGATTAGGGTAAGTACCCGTTACAGTAGCCTTGTCATATTTTTTGGCCTGTGATCGGTTAGGCTGAGGTTTTGAAGAAGTTGCATCAGCTTCGCAGAAGTCAGCAGCCTTTCCTTCGCACGAAATAAGTTTCTGAGAATTCAGAGCACGTTTATGTTGAAGATATTTAGTATAAGCTTGCTTGCTGGTTGTTTGCGAGTCATTGTCTTCAGACGAACTACCATTGCCATCTAGTAATTCAAGTAAACCGTCATTTTCAAAGTCCTTTAGTAAACGACATCCTTTGGTAATATTAAGTTTTTTTTCCAAATTTGAAATATACCGATTGGCATTAACCTCATCACTATTTTGCCCTGAACCCTCTTGCGAATCGCTGCTACTCTCGTTAACATCACAATCATCATCCTCAAGTAAACCTCCCAAAGTCGACTTATTCCCAGAACGTGTAGAGACCCGATGTATTTTCACGTGACATGAATTTTGCGTAGGGGAAGATTCAGTCCCATCACTGTCGGGGAAAGATGATTTCCCCAAAGTGCGATATAATCGTCTTTCTTCTCGGTAAAGTTTACGGGATGCTTTACGCTTGATTCTTTTGCCGTTTAGGCTATTTAAATTAGTATTGGCATCAAGAGCTAAATACAAATTGTCAGCACGGAAAATATATAGCACAATAGTATCCACAAAGACATCAGAAATATAAATAAAATTACATTTTATTTCTCTACGCAATTCCAAAGGTAGTTTCGGCCCAGAACTTACTGACAGACGATTCTTCATTTCAATTCATATACAACAAAATATTAATGTTTGAATTAAAGTAGCCTTGACCAAATTAATCGGGTAACGAATTTCGTGCATTTTAATGCTTCGAATGCATCCAAAGCTTACTAAGTCATTAGCAACCATGTGGCGCAGTCTGCATGATTGTATAGGACTTCATCAGGGGTTTATGTAAGCTGAAGGATAAAATTGCTGTTTGACGAGGAATGAACCATCTTGGATTTCTGAATCAGATGATGTTAATCAAGTCAATCATCGAAAATTTCAATTTTGTCAGAGTACCTTAATATGTCTGAGTGGAAAGTTTGGTTGATAGTATACCCTTTACCGCCAACCACACGAAGAATCATTTCATTTAATGATTCACGCCCGAGAATATCTACGTGGTCAGCGGTTTTAGGTCCACCTCGGGCGCTGAACCTATTAGGCTCATGCTTCATTTCAAATGTTGTAACCTTAATACCAGAAGGATTATATCGTTTCATTTTCCAACCTTTACTGCACATATAACCCATGGATAAAAGGCTTACAGTACCATCTCCCTCGCCCATTACAACACCATGATCAATATTTTCAAGTGGATGTGAGTGAGATGCATCAATACTAACGTTACTACTACTGGCCGGATCAGGGTCATCACGATATATATATGCTCTTTCAGTAGGCTTGCCAAACCCGTAGAAACAATAAATTTTCAAGTCTGGTGCATGGGGAAGTCGGGTTTCAAGTGGGTTGATCCATTTGGACGGTATTAACTGATTTTTATCAACTTCCGCTCGAGACTTTGCAACTCCATTAGAGTAAGACGACTTGACAGCTCTTTCATACCACGGCTCGTTCTTTAATCTATCAAATAAGTATGGTAATGCCGCATCAATTGTTAAATTCTTCTGAAAATCTTCCTTTGAACCATCTCCACCACCTCTAAATGCTATAAATTTACCAAACGTTCGATTAGTATTTGGCAAATCGTCCGGTGCTTGTGTCAAGTTTCCCCAGATTAAGTTTCCACCAATTGGAAGCATACTCGAAATGCCGGGCATCGCTCTAAATATTTCGGCACGTTCGTGTCTTGATAAGAATTTCTCAAGTCCATAAAGAGCAAAAGCATTCAATTGAGCTGTATCTTTCATTTCACCGCTTAAAATGGCAGGGAACCCTTTGACAGCGCCTAAGAGACAGCCTGAAATATTGATCCAACTATCAACATACGTGTTAACCCACTGTGGTCCCCCTTTACCGTGCCCTGGACCAAGTGATTCAACCCAATGCAAAAAGTAATAAAGGACTTGAGAGCCCATACTGTGACTTAATAAAACTACCTTCTTGCCCGAAGTTTTGTTGGCTAGTTCAATACTCGTTTTTAATCGTGTAAAATACTGATCGCGAGCTTCCAGGTTTTCAAATGACAGTCGCCAATCGTATGCTGCCGTATACGCGTTACTGGGATCATACCCTATACAAGCTAAATTTTCAAGAATTTTATTCCAAATCCAGTACCCGGTTATAAAAAAATCAGTGGCATCAAAACCTTGGGCAGCACGCAACTTAACGTTTGGGGGGTCTAGTCCCGTATTCTTGTCAAGCATTATATGTCGTTTCCATTCACTCTTATCGAGAACCAAAGCTCGCATCATACTCCATGATCCCCACATGCGTTTTCGAAAATACGGAAGCGAACTTTCGTTCGTTCCCCAAGACTCTAGCCCAGTAGATATAACACCAGGAATCATTATGACTGGATGAACTGCCTTAATTCCTTGTGATTTTGCTTGTATACCTACTGAAAAGCTGTCGTAGCTGGCTGAAGCACGTTCCTGTTTCTGAAAATTTTGAGCATCCCGGAGAAAGCCGGCTGGGAGAACTTCGAGTAAACTGTCCAGATTTAAATCGGTTAAATTTTTAAAGTCAATCATATCCTGGTTACCCGCGAAAAACACAGCTATAGCTATTCCAAATATGCCCCCCAGAGTAAATATCCACGCGTTTCTGCGCTTAGTTCCTTTGACCCGTCTTGACCGCGTTAGCTTTCCAGATCTCGTACGCGATAGTTGGTCTGATGCTGGGTAATCTTCACGCAGAGAACTAGACGAGGAGGTTGATTCATGTAAGCTTGTATGCGCTGAAAACTTGTCATCCATTGCATAGTTACGACCTTCGGATTCACCATCCAATGACGTATCTTGAATATGAGCATCTGTTTGGCATGAGGAGGAAACGTCACCCTGTGACGTTAAAGCACGCCTTTTTCGCAGATTTAACATGATGCATAAGAAAACGATGTGAAGTATTAATCAGTTGAGTGAAGCTCAACAGTAAAGTTCTCAGCACCGGAATAAGTGTAACCAGCTCAAAAGCGATATCAAATAGGACTACTGATATAAAAGCAGACGATATAGACATCCATGCTGTCCCAGAATATGTTCGTGCATATATACGGAATAGCTTGGGTTTTCCCTTAACTCGGAACAACTTATAACCGATCAGAATTTCCTGACAAAAGTGGAGAATTCTAGAACAAATTTAACTTCCGAGAAAAGTGGAACCAATGCGATGGGCTGAAACATTGTGTCACAAACTCTCAACAGAAGTGAGTGGATGGAAATGGTCATGTGACTATGAAATAAATTTGTGTTGGCTAGTGTTGAAAGGATTGGTTGAGAGAGCATGTTGGCAGCCAGTAAGTAGGTAAAGTCCAATATGCATGTTTAACGCCAGTCCATTCACCAGCGGCTTCAAGGTTAGGAACAGGAATCTCTTTCCACTGAACTGAGAATCCTAGCTCATGCAAGTCCATGGAAACTATATGCTTGTAAACATCATAACATATGCGCCGATCAGCACCTGCACCATGAAAAAATCCAAAGAGACCGTTGTCTTGATCGATTAATTGTGGAACATAGTTGAAAAAGGATTTCATATCATTGTATGATTCACCAAATGTATCAAAATATATGGCGTTAAACGGTTTAATAACTTTATTTTCTATTAAATCGATCAATTTTGGTACAACACTCTGCCACGTACCAGGGCATACTGATACACCTTCACGAGATGATGAAGCTTTAACACAATTCAAAGTTGACTTCAAATCTTCGGCATTAATCCAATTATGTTGGACCATTAGTTTGAGCACGTCTGAGTGAGCTTCTATTATAAAATGAGCATCTGGTTTATGATTTTCTTGTACTAATGAGTCAAATATCCCTATTCCGTGGCCAATGTTTAATATACGTAATGATTTATCCGGAAGAAGAGCTTCTGCGTGAGCTTTCATGATACAAGTTTCCCAATTCATCATTACTGCATTACCCTCATTATCCAGTAATCCATGATCCGGTAAGCTTATCAACCTGCGTGAAAGGTAGTCTTGATTATCGAGTAAAGTTACAACATTATCTTCATTCCCGTCGTCGTTTAAATTGCTTTCCGATAAAGCGCGTAAACGTTCTAACAAAAGTTCCGCACGCACACCCGCATCAACCAATTTCTCATACAACGGAGAAAACCCGCATCTCAACGCAATGCATCCTGGAGTTTCCGCGTCACTATTTAACTCATTCCACACTGCGCCATTTTCCAGTAGTAAATCCATTGCGCGAATACCCGTATCCAAAGTGCACGAAAATTTATTCTCTGTGCAACCCAATACAACCTCGTGTAAGGGGCTACTTGAATTTTCCTCGTCCTTGACGTTAGCAGGTACACGCATTAAAATTATTTTCATAGCCTCAATATCATGTTTTCTTGAGGCTTCATTTAGCATTTGAACCAATTTAGTCTCTTCTGCAAATTCTTCTTCCATAATTTTGTGTAAATTTTAATTCCGTTAACACAATAGACATAAATCATGCACCGAGAAAAATTCTCTTCATCCGCGGTCCAATCCACATCACGTGGTAAATACAATATTTAGTAAGCGTGTCGTATTTCAGCTTAAGATGGAGACAAAATATGACTATTAGTTCGGGGAAAGTTATATTAAGGATAAGTTTTCTGGATGGATGGTGCCCATCTGGAAAATATTGGAGTGATTTAAAAAGAAGAGAAAAGTAACTAGCGTGTAAGTTACTACAAATATTGTTGATAGAAGAAACCAGAAAATCATATAGTTGAGTGGTATACTAAACCTATGATAAAATGGACCATCATTACTTTAACTAAATTTACAGGGGAATGGTGATGTATATATACGTTGCATTACATGATAGATATTGAAATTTTTTTATTTAAATTTGTCCATTACCAATCTTAAATTTTCAAGCAATAAAATGTTTACATCAAAGTAAATCATATTATTCAAACCCCCTCCGCTTATACATCTCCATCTCATGATTCATCCAGAAAACGTATAGATTAGTAATCGAAATGCCTGGATATATAAGTGGAGATGAAATGAAAAATGTATTGACGAGTATCGAACAGCTTCAGTTTTTATTTAAAATGTATCATTTCTTAAGTATAGTTATTTTTATGAAAACTTACAAAATTATCATTCAAACAAATTTAGATAATTAAATAACTAAGCGGCCATTGAATTATAACATTCAATTGACTGTTTTTCCTGCAACTGACATCTCAGTCAGTCAGTCTCGTTTAAATTTATCAATTACATAATGCAAAGTATGGATGACTAATGGAGATTAATGGAGAAAATGTTAAAATTCACCAACTTATCCAATTATTAGAGGGGTTGCAGGGAAAAGGTTGGGCAAAATATTCATCATTTGACGTGGAGGGATATTTCTCGTAGGTTTGAATTGGAGTACTCATGGCAAGTTTATTAAGGTAAATCATTTTGTACAGTTTTGCCAGATTGCGTTAACCGTGCAAGCGGAAAGGGGAAGAAACGGAAAGGCTGAATTAGGTAGAGCTAGACCAAGTTAAATAGAATACGTTGGTGTATGCTATTGGTACGATTGGAAAAATGTATTTTGACTTACCGTTACGACCACGAAATCAAGATACTAGTACACGAGTTGGTGAAGGTCGTACGTTAACGAGTTCGTCTATCACAGGCCTAGCGAATTACATTAAAAATGGTAAGGTTAACAGTATCTTGGTGTTATCGGGAGCTGGAATATCTACATCAGCAGGTGTACCTGATTTTCGCAGTCCAGACACCGGCATTTACTCGATTTTACAACGTCATTCTATTCCTTTCGGTGAAGCTATATTTGACTTAAGTTACTTTATGGCCAGTCCTCAAACCTTTTACTCGCTGGTCAGCGAACTTAAATTAATCGATCCCAACTTTATTATACACCCTAATACACCTACAAAGTATCGACCTACTTACGCTCACTGGTTTGTTAAATTTCTCGATGAAAAAGGGTTACTCTACTCATGCTTCACCCAAAATATTGATATGTTAGAACGCCAAACAGGCCTCGATTCGCATAATCTCGTTGAAGCTCACGGAACATTCGCCACTCAAACGTGTACAAGTTGTACACGACAACAAAAGGGAAGGGGTTTCTTTGAAGCTATAGCAGCCAAGAGGGTTGCCCTCTGCGAGTATAATGATTGCAATGGTGTAATCAAGCCAGATATTGTTTTCTTTGGTGAACCGCTTCCCGCTAAATTCTTCCATATGGCTCGCGCTGCTCTACTTAACGTTGATTTAGTTCTTATCATGGGCACAAGTTTGAAAACTTACCCCTTTGCGGGTTTACCTGATGTTATACCGGAGCATGTACCACGCGTTTTGATTAATGACCAACAAGTCGGAACCATTGGTAGCCGTATTGACGATGTGGCAATTATTGATAAGTGTGACGCGGGAGTAAAACGTTTGTTAGAGGCATTAGGATGGGCTGAAGAATTTAAGGCTTTTCTAACGTTAAATGCTCCGTATTGTCTAGAAAGAAACGGGCCGTCAAGGGAAGATGAAATTTCGGATTGCTCATTAAATGATGACACTTTAGATGTACAGGTCCGTAAAATTACAGAAGAGAGTGATGATTTATTGCGTCGGGGTAAGCACATTATTGACACCCTTAATGAGGATAACCATCAACAAAATTGTGATGATAATGAAATTGGTCCCGGACTCTACCACGTTTTTCCTTACTTACGCAAAAGTCAATAACAGCCGTTTAAGATTGATTAAATACATTTAGTTAACTCTGATAACTAAGGAGTAAACTTCGCGATAATGGTCCTGAAAAATATAAATATCACTTATAAATCACCTATAATGAAAGAGAGACTGGTGCATTGCGGAATTTAGGGTTAACGGGAATAATAATATTTGAAAATGTTTGACTATTAGATGGAAATCAATAATTGTAGCTTTCCATTAGAACATTCCCAAAACTCAATTGAGAAGTCCGTATGCGTCAGCATAATATAAACGATGTTGCCTGGATTAGACATGATACACATTGAAAATAAGGCAAATGTTAGGAAGTACTAAATGCTAAGAAGTTAAAATGGATGTTGATCCTTACTACGACGAATAAATTTTGGTATATCAGTTAATGCAATGAGAAATCGGGGTTAATGCGATAGGGACAGGTACATAAATGCATAAAGTGAGCAGATGGATGCATATACAAGAATATATGTGTATAGAAGAAAACTTAAGAGCAATAAAGCATCGAATTTTAAGCTAAACGAAGATGAGCTCTAGATTCACGGAAAAGTGATTTCAGAATAAATGCTTCACTAAGGAGTAATTCAATGTCTCGTTCACACCAATCCTTGGTTGGTAAGGCCTGAAGGAACATCATTATAGATTGGAAGTCCATATGAAGAAGCTGAGCGGACCATTTGACAAGAAATGCGGCACACACATATAAATGAAAGTCAGAAAATCCGCGCTCCTCAGCGAGATAAGTATCCCACATACGAATAGTATTTCGCAAACTAATTTCCCGCATAAGAAGACAGTTCATCCAACGAAAACTGAATTGAATGAATTCCACGTTCTGGGCTTCCAGATGTTTGGCAAGGGAAGAATCAATACGAGTGATTAACCCTTTGAGTTGATTGACCTGACGCTGAATTCCCGGCTGGGCGAATATAAAGTTATCCTGAATACCATCAAGCAACTTGGTTAGACACCAAAACGAATCAGCTTCTACAGCGTCTAACACATTCTGAGGCAGTAAAGCCGGATCAAAATCAGATTCAATGTTGGGATTTGTGGTATAACTAGCAAGAAACACTTGCCAAAATGGAGTCACAAGATCATTAATGCCTTGAACATAACCACTAGCGGGGTGGCGAATAGCCCAAACGTAGAGAATACGTTGAAGGGATCTTTGAGTCGCTGGATATGAATAAAGTGATAAATGGGGGTTAGTTCTGGGAATATCAATGCTTATTTGATGCCAAATGGCGTGGTCGAGTCGACGAGAAGGTGAAGATGTTGAAGGGGATGAGATTGAGTTAGATGTGGATAAGACAAGAGGAGTGGAAGATACAGATGACGTTGAACTAAAGGATTGATCGGAGGAATTCATACTCTCAAAAGCTTGCTGAGCCCACGATGCATATTCAGACCGTTTTCGGCGTAGTGTCGCAACACGACGATGTGAACTTGTCGTAAGGTAACCGAGTAACACTTGCCAGGCAAAAGCACGAATTTGAGGTGGTATCCCAGACCATGCAAGGGCACGGAGTTGTGATATATCGATAGTTGTAGCTTGGAGTATACATTTGAACTTGTTTATCCGGGAAACGATCAAAGAGTCGGAGGTCGAGAATGTATTATAAGGTATAAAGTGAAGGGAGTTAGTAGGATCATGAAGAATGTCTGTGTACTCTGGCTTAATGACGGGTTTTGAAGGGCCGATACTGTGGGTAATGTTCGAGTTAACATTTGGTAAAAATGGTGAGGATGAGGTAGACTGTTTAGTCGTAAGTGATAATGATGTAGGAGTTGGCAAAGGTGTAGAAATTGATGAAGGTGACTTTAAAGATAAACCAAAGATGTTAGGATACGAAGGAATCGTAAATGGAGCTGAAGAGGCTAAAGAAGAAGTTGTGAGTTTTTGCCTCGAAGAGGTATGGGAATTTGTTAAGGAAGGTAAGCCAAACTCATCATGACCAATATCATCAAAGAGTACGTCGGGACTTAAAGAAGTGATTGAATCGACTGGTTGAGTTGCTGAAGGGGAAGCTAGTGACGGGGAAGAGCGAGAGGTAAGATCAATGCTACGAAGAGAGTTAGTAGCATTAAAACCGAGACCAGCGGTAGACGAAATTGATGGTGAGTTTCCTGAGAAGGGAAAATTTGAAGTAAAGCCACTCCCCGAAGAAGTGGCTGTGGTGGGGGGGGATGATCTATGAGAAAAGTCGTGAAATTTGGCGGCTTGTGCGTGTGAATAAGAAGCGCCAACAATAATAGGGCGTGGTATATTAGTGGTGGATTTTAAAGAAGATGAGCTTGGTAGAGAATGAGAAATAGGACAGTCGGATGATTCAGATTGGGAGGTCGTGGAAGCAAGAAAGTTTGACGCGTGAACTTGTCGCATTTCATGTGTAGAGGACATGTTCAAGGTAAACTAACGGGCGCATGAATTAAAAGAGGCGCACGAGTGAATTTTATGGAAAAATATACATTAAAATATTCACAAGCACATTTACAAAGGAAAACGCATTAAAATGTAGATTGAAAATATAATTATAAATGAACTCGGATGATATAAAGAGAAATTTTCGACTTCAAAAACTGAGTAATAAAAAAATTAGAGTGACACGCAAATTTTAGGAATTTTCACTTCAAAAGGTTGAAACTCTTGATTGATTGTGCACTGAATTAAAAAAATTTTCATGGTTGAAATCCCAAAATCCATGTTGAACATATCCCGAAAAAAATATTTCTCCTCACAAACCATTGCATCACCTGACTTAGGTTTAGCGATACGAGGATTACTAATACGCTGTCGGATAAATGTCGGAAGGGATGAGCAAGGGAATTACATAATGAAATGTTCATGAATAAGCGAAAAGCTGACGTAAGGACAAGAATGATTTGTGTCATGTGACGTGGAGAGACGGAAGATTTTATGATGAAGCGAGGAACTCACACGGTATGGTTTTCTTCCATGTTTTAATTTTTTCGTCGATGCACGAATTTTGTAAGTACAGCGGGAAAAGTTATCAGGCAATTCATTTTTGTGCGGGGGATAAAATTGTTGCATACTTTATAAATTGAGCTTGACAAGGTTAAGGGGCGTAAAATCATTCTGATCATCATAATTGATATCTTCGTACATAATAGGATCATTGTCGTTATCACTGTTCCTCCCCTCTTTATCTTCATTGTCATTGTTTGGTCATTCATCTTATAGGGAGGTGTGGTAGAGTGAGCCATGTCAGACGTTGAAGATATTAACGATGACATTTTTGCCGATCTGTGAGTTCTTAGGTGAAGGGGGGATACTTGGTTGGTTTTCTTTTGTGCGGGGTGAGAGGAGTTATACGTTGAAAGCGCGTTTACATCAAAAGACATATTATTTTTGATTACAGTGCGAAGTTAAAAGCGTGATTTTGAACATTAAGAGATTTATTGATTATATGCTAATTTGTGTGAAGTTACGACCCACAATCGAGTTCACCAAACGATGGAGCCGGACATGATGCGTCGAACCTAATGAAGAATGTTAACTCATCAAGCTTAAAGTCGACGCCGGTGAATTTGGCAAATACAAGTGGAAACGGTTCAGGGACTAGCTCATCTGGTTCGGCTTCCATTAGTAGTAATATAGTTGCAATATCTGCTGGCACTGATGGATCTTATTCCAGTCAGTGTGGAGTGATATCAACGTCATCATCAAATAAAGTAATAGCCGGTGGTAATGGAAATGGAAGCTCTACGATATCCCATTCATTGAGTACTTTGAACCCACAATCGTCGGCGGCTTCAGGTCCAGGCGAAAATGAAGCAGGGGGAACTAGTCAACCCATCGGTATTAAGGAAGATGGCAAAATGTTTATCGGTGGTTTAAACTGGGAAACGACGGAAAAATCTCTGAAGGATTACTTTTCACAGTTTGGCCAGGTTCTAGAATGCACAGTGATGCGAGATGGACCAACGGGAAGATCACGTGGGTTTGGATTTTTAACGTTTAAGGATCCCAAGACTGTGAACATTGTCATGGTGAAAGAGCATTATTTGGATGGGAAGATCGTAGGTTTTACCTGTTCGATAAATTATCATAGGAGGTTTAGTGTGATATGTATTGAATTTGTTTGGCTGACGTACCTTTCGTTTTACTAATGTACAGATTGATCCAAAACGAGCGATACCGAGGGAAGAACAAGATCGAACAAGTAAAATATTCGTAGGAGGTGTATCGCAAGACGCTTCGGAACATATATTTAAAACGTTCTTTCAGCAATTCGGACGTGTGATTGATGCTACGTTAATGATTGATAAGGATACAGGTAGACCTAGAGGATTTGGCTTTGTGACGTTTGACGGTGAAGAAGCGGTTGACCAGTGTTTATCACGACCTTTGGAGATATTGGGTAAGCCTATTGAAGTTAAGAGAGCAGAACCAAGGGCTGCTTTACGTGATGAGGACAAAAATGGTGCAAAATTTTATCGCCGGCAACCATACAATCGAAGTGGTTACGATGGAAACAACAACATGCCATTTCCGTTGCCCGGGACGAATACTCCATCTTTGAACAATGGAGGAGGAACGGGTGCAGGAGGTTCATCGATGAATAGCTCATTCGAAGGAAATGGAAGCGGTTCACAACATCATGATATGTCAAGCATGCAAAATATGTCGGGAATGACACCTGCAATGATTGCACAATATTGGCAAAAGATACAGCAGTACTTTGCTATGATGCAGCAACAGATGGCAGTTAGCATGGCAGCACAGCAGCAGCAGCATCAGCAACATGGTTTTGCTTCACAGAATATGCCCGGAGCTATGATGCCAGGTGCCATGAATTCAATGATGGTTCAGCAAATGTTAGCAATGCAACAAGCTACTGCAGCATCTGGTGGTGGTCAAGGGAATGGTGGTGGCGGTGGGGGTGGTGGTGGTCCGGGAAATATGAATATGAATGGGCATTCAATGGGTCCGGCAATGATGATGAATATGATGCATCCGATGATGATGCAACAAAATGCGATGAATGGTGGTGGTGGTGGATCAAGAACAGTCGGAGGGAATGGAATGTACGAACCTAGTGATACTGGAAGTCGAAATATGATGTCAGGTGGTGATTGTAGAAATGATGTCATATCACAAAATAATCGATTGAACGTTAGTGAAGAACTTAGAGCACCAAGCGGGGGTAACACTAAACCCACGGTTACAACTATGGTGGCATCATCTACATTGGTATCAGCACCGGGGAATGTGAATAACAACATTAGTACGAATAGAACGACAGGGAATGGAAATGGGGGTACAATAAAGTCTGTGGGATCATCGAATCACGGATCAGGAGGGAACGGAAATAATTTAGCCAATCAGAGTCTTCCCACGAAAAATTCACATCGAAATCATGTCCACCCACATGATTCAAAACATTCAGCTACAACAACACTTCCTACAAACGCGGCAATCCATAATGAAAATACAGGCTCCGTATACTCTCACTCATCGGCTAGTGGTAGCGGCAGTGGTGGTGATGGTGATGGTGGTGGTGGTGGTGTATACCGTGGCAGTAAACGAGAGCATCGGGGGTATCATCCATATACTCGATCATGAGATTTACTTCTTTACCTTCTTTTTAGACTATTTTTCATCGAGTATTTGGGGCTTTCTTTTCCAATTATGATTATCATAATTTCCACGGGCTATACGGAACCGATTAACCATGATGCCAGTGCTATTATTTATGATACCGATGATGATGATAATGATGCTGCTGCTGCTATTGACGATGATGACGGAGTGTGAATAGTTAATAAAAATCAACAAAACAATTACTATTCAATTTGCCATTTGAATGGGGAGGGTTAAAAAATGGTGAATAAAAGCAAAATTTACACAGTTTAAGTATTCAAGTCGATTAAAAACCACCCCAGGGGAATTTCTTCGATTGGCGCCCGGCATACTCCCAAAGAAGGGAGTATAAGGTGTTCGGGGAATTTTTATTGCGACTGTCATTGCATGTCTCGACCCGAATAAACATGCAAAGGAATACCATATCGTACTAATGGCTTCAAGTTTATATGAGCATAAGCATCGGCGATATATTGAACACGATTTCGGTCAATCTTTGATACGGGTAGTATACCCAACGAATCTAAAGATTTCCAGACTCGACAAATGTCCTGTTCATCGGTGAAATCGGCGGTGTGAATAGTTAGGGTAAAGGGAGTAATGGGATGATTATTCCCTCCATTTGCCTTTGAATTCGACTTCATCGCGGAAAGTGATATTTGGGTTAAATAACCAAGCTCGCCTTCGACGGTTGCATGACACACTTTTCCCCATACTGACGATAGGTTGGCGGATGTTACAAAAAGTATCCATTTCCCTGTTGTAAAGTTAAACTGTTTAGCTAATTCGTGTACTGCGTTGATAAAGTTCTTCCGTTGGGGTGTGAGTAGTCTTGTGATGTTTGATTTAGCTGAGCCTGGATTATTCCTTTCGGCACGTTTCGTATACTCCATAAATTGTGCTAGAAGTTCGATACCGTATGCGTGAAAATTCCTTCTATCAATTCCTCCTTTTGCGTCCGATATTTTAATAGCTCGAGGATTAGTTATGCTTACCGCTGATAAATCTTCAACTTGATAGAGTAATTGAGGAGGAAGTCTTTCTATAAACTGTTCGACTGATTCACTAAGCTGCCGGAAGCATAAATCTCCTTCATGCTCACGATTATATTTTCCCGTGATAATTTCATGATTCTCCCTTGGACTTTGAGTGTAACTTTCCATCATATTAGCATCGTGCTGCTAGATAGATAATATTGATGTTAATATATTAAACCTATCTAATATACAAAATTAAATTATCAATCCACTTGACTATGTAATAAACCTTTTGGATAATATTTGAACATTACTTTCCCCCAGTATATTTTCCTACCTGTCCTTTAATGTATAGAAAACAGTGGTAAACATTTGAAAATTTCATGGATTACCAACACAGCAAAATAATCCTTTTTACTTGCCCACATAAATCCCCGCTAAACCATTTCAACTCTATAAAATCCCTTTACCCATCCCAATTTTCTCTTTCAAGTCTCTCTTCAATCCTAATCATTCCTCGTCGTCTACAAACTTTTCCCATCCAACGGTCACATGACCCATCCACCTCAGCCTCGGCGAACCGGAAATATGAATATTCCGTTTGGGAAGTAACGTAATCATCTCGTCTTGTAAGGGTTGCGATTTCTGTTTTGGGAGGTCAAGGTGAAGTGGACGGGCCGAGTCGGTATCAGACGAGACGGGATTGTCGGCTTGGTCTATACGGAGCCAATAAATTGGTTTTGGTGTATAAGTTGGTGTGGATGTGGGTATAGATGTGTATGTGAACGTAGGTAAGGTTTAGATATTATCGTGAAGTTTACTATAAATGCGTATAAAGAACACTTCTGCGTCTAATTCGCCCTTGAAATGTGAATTTTGCTAGGATTCAAGTCGATTTTGCTCGAATAAATTTTATCCTTATTCAATTAAATTCAGCTTGTACCCAATTCTCTATTCTACTCTTACTTCTCCAAATGATTAATTTCCCTTTACTACCAATATGATATGCTTCTGATATTTAACGACGCGTCAATTATCCATTTATATTAATGAGTGGAATTTAGATACGGTTTAAACAATAATATATTCTTGGTTGTCTCGTTAAATCGGAATGAATCCTACAGCGTCGGATGCTAAACCCCCCAGCTCTGCTGATACTTTAAATTGTATTAACAATTCAAACGCTAAGTCTACCTCAAATTCATCATCTTCATCCTTTTTATCGGTCCGCTTAAAAGCTTTATCTCCATGGAAATCTACGCCAAATACGCAAACCCCATCTAGTACCATCGAATCGGCAAAATCAACTTCCAGTTTGGCCGGAAATAGTATTAAGCTTCGACAGTGTCGAGCCGGTCACAGCGTCAGTCATCGACATCGACTCAGCCAAAATTTTTATCCAGCTGATTGTCCTCCCTTACATGTTCGATGGTTTCACGCTGTCGATCAGGTCAAATATCGTGGTGGTATTGCTACAGTTACAAAATCTACCTCAATTCGACCTAAATCTGAGGCTAAATTATTCACACCTTTTTCTGCTTTGGATTCCGATGCTTTGGAATCAGCCTACCAAAACTTGGTACTACTAGAAGATGATCAAGGAAGTCTCGATGACATTCCTCTCGTTAAAGTTCCTGTCAACGATGACTACCTTTACGATGTTAACGTAGCCAAGCGTGAACTTGCTCCTGCTTACTGGATTGGTCCCGTTTACGACGTACGTCGAGGTACCTGGTTCACCATAGACGGCTATTCACTAAAACCGTGTGAAGAAAACCTCTCCACTCAACTTGAAGATGGTTATTTAAAATTTCAACCTTGGCGTAAAGGTAATGTAACCGATGATGATGGTATCAAACATTTTGGGCGCTCTCCTGTTTCCGCTTCATCAACTTTTTCAAATTCGGCTAAATTACCCTTCGATAATAAAGATGCTCCCTCTAATCAATCTACCACACCAACATCAGCCACTACTGCAACTGCATCTACCGAAGGAAAATCAAGATCTACTTCCAGCGAATCATCCTCCCCAAACTATACTGCTCGCTTATTTGGAGAGTACATGAATTCTGTGGTGACATACGAAGATGAGCGTACGGCATGGATTGTTACGGATGATTTTCTCTCTAGAATGAGTAGCTCCGTATATCAACGTTTTGCCGGAGGTGCCCATTTTGCAGGTTTAAAAGTTGTTCGAGGCTACAATGGCCCTGTTAAAAAAGATTCTACCACTAAATCGAGTAATTTGTCCAAAGAAATCGACCAGGGTAAAATTGTACGTGAAGTTTTAAAAGATTTTTCCCAAAGTAGACAATGCGAGGAGCAAATAGAAAATCGCGGTGAAGAAATTGAGCACCTACTCCTTGTAACGCATGGAATTGGTCAAAGACTTGGCCTACGAGTAGACCGTGTTAACTTTGTTCACGATGTCAATACTTTCCGACAAACTCTAAAAAGGGCTTACTCTTCTTACTCAACTGTTAATGGCACTAATCGGGATGATGTTACTAAATCAATTGAAACCGAGAAAAAACAGTGTCCTATCCAGGTTTTGCCCATCTGCTGGAGACACCTTTTGGATTTTCCCCGACGCAGTACAACAAATAATGCTAATTCAGCAAACGGATGGGCACATGGCCCTACGGCAGAACATAATGCTAATAAACCATCTGATGAAGGTTTACGGCCTCCTGGACGGGGGGAATTCGACCTAGGGGAAATGAGTATGGGAGAATGGGACGATTTTCCAAGCTTGGAGGATATAACGGTTGAAGGAGCACCCGCTATACGCAACTTCTTAACCGACTTGGGCTTAGATGTGCTATTATATCACAGTCCTGCCTACCGTGGTTATATTACCCAAATTGTCCAAGGAGAGTGTAATCGAGTGTATCGACTCTTCAAAGCAAGAAATCCCGGTTTTAACGGTAAAGTAAGCTTTATTGGACACTCGTTAGGCTCGGCGATCATGTTTGACTTATTGTGCGAGCAGCGAAAACGCAGCAAAGCGGCTGCAACGTCGGCAAGCGTAAATCAAGAAGGGGGAAATGGAGGATCAGGCTTACAGTTGCATGGATGGCAAGGTGGCAGGAGAAGAGTCAATAGCGTGAGAGGTGGAAGGGGTTTCACGACGACCAACAACGTGCCGAACAAGCTTCAACTTGACTTTGACGTGGACTGTTTCTTTGCATTTGGGTCGCCGATTGGACTATTTCACCTGTTAAGCGGAAAGAGTATCGCTGGGCGAAGATTTGCCCGAGTTGATAGAAAAGAATTCAGGGATGACACTACAAAACGTGTATGGATGGGATGGGAACTTTCCGCCAGTCTAGACGATGATAGCGGAGGTGACAATGGAGTTGGCATTGGACCGGACCACGGGAACGTGGATACAGATGATGATTTAGATAACGAAAGTGTGTCACGACCCGCATTGGGCCGCTTGTACAATATATTTTACGCAACGGATCCTATTGCGTATAGGATGGAACCGTTAATTTCACGAGCCATGAGATCGCTTAAACCGCAAGCCATTGGAAACAATAAAAAGGTCGGCATGGGTTTATTTGGGGTTGGAGGGAGCGGGGTTGGAAGTGGAATCGGCGGTACGGGAGGTGGCGGAGGAAGTAGTAGCGGAATAGGGAACTTGGTAGGACAAGGGATGTCTGGATTGTGGGCTAGCGTCAGCGCGGGTATAGCGAGTAGTTTGATTAATCGATCGCTTGGATTGAATGCAGAAGACATTGTTGGAGTACGTGATTTAGCAGGGAGTTCTCGTGAGTCTAGTGAAGGAGGACCTCAAGCGGGTGGAGGGTATGTTTTTGGAAGGGAATTGTCCATTGATGCAGATGAAGTAACAGACGATACGGGCAAGGAAATGGAAGGAGATGAGCATGGAACTAATGGTAATGGTCATGGGGGAGGGAATTGGTGTGGAGGGTCGGGAAATGGTGGAGGAATGGAAACGCTATTCGCAGGCTTTCAAAGACAAAGGAGGAAAAGACGACAACGGAGAAAACCCGAAGGGGAGAAGCAGTTGGCTAAGGAGAAGCGTGAAGAGAATGAAAAACCGGCTACTGTTGACGGATGGAGTGAAGGTGAGGACGGTAAAGACACGGAAAGGAATAATAAGATGATAGAAGAGTTAATGCAAAAGGAAACTGATGGAATAGAGTGCGAATCAGAGGATGAAGTGGAGGAGCGCTGGGTTCGCCGTGAAGAGGGACGGGTGCGAGCACTGAATAGCTTAGGAAGAGTCGATTATTGTATACAAGATGGAGGGATTTTTGACATATCATTTTTTGCGAGTTTTGCAAGTCATCTGCTGTACTGGTCGGATGATGATGCGGGACAATTTATTGTTGGACAGTTGATGGGAACATGAAAATGAAGGTTATAAGGGTGTGGTGGTAGGGGATGTGTTTAAATGTTTTACCAGGAAAAAATTGCGAATTGTAATGAATTGTTAGCATACTAGTGAAAGAGAAAATCGGGTGATACATTTATGCATGAAAGCGGATATGCGAAGGGAGGTTTTGGGGTGTACACTGTGAGTGAGTGTTTGTGTGTTCAAGAGTGAGTGAAGGAATGGAAGCTTAAAGGATAAAGGGTTATTATTTAGTAGAGGTAAATTGACAGTGAGGAGGTATAATGCCAGATGATAGGATGAAGGGCAAGGTTATAGTGGGAGAAAACGGGAGAAAATGATACGAATGAAACGAGATTGAGGGAAGTGAAAACACATTCGTTCCGAATATATGAAAGAAGGCAGATTAGAAATTGAGGTTGGGTTACAAGGTATGTAGTGGAGGTTTGCACAACAGAAGTTGAGAGGATAATGACATCTTGAAAAGGGATTAAACAATATGTAAAATGGAAGAAGAGGGTATAGTATAGAAATTATGATGGAAGAGGGAGGATATGAGACTGGATGAGTTTGATGGAGGAGCAATGGGGGTAGACAAGTGGATAAGAAATTTAAGGTAAAGGATGAAGGAAAGATGCAGAAGTTTGATGAAAGGATAGTAGGATATTTGGGTAAGAGGATAATGGTCTGTTTGGCACACACATGGAAACTAGCAGATGGGGGGGGAGGGAGAAGATATGATAAAATTGGTAGTACGAAAGACTGAACGGACGAGTGAGAGTTGTACAATGAAAGAGTGGAAGAAAGAAAAAAGAGTACGATTATGAAGGTTAAGGGAGATCAGTGATAAAGTACAGGATCAAGTGAGTATGAAGGGTGCGAAAAGCGACGCCATGAAGTTGGGTAGGAGAGTACAGGCAAGAGTATGGGCTGGATAGGGACACAAGCACGCAAGCATACGGAAACGGAGACGCAGACACAGATGCACATGCTCATGCAGATACACGAGCAGACATTCAGCGCAGTACAGCGCAGCGCAATCCGTCAGTTGGTCAATCAGTCGTGAGCCGAAGAAATTATCATTCAGTCCAATAACTACAAATTTATATAGACGAATAAGCAGAAGTCATGCAAGATACACTTGCTCAAGATGGTGGAAAAGCAGGAAACTACCAAAATGAATATGGAAGGACAGAGGAAGAAAAGAAAAAAAAATTCAAGAAATGGAAGGTCTGGTGGAAAGTGAGACGACCCAAAAAGGAAAAAAGATAAGATGAAATGATGTGGTAAGGCTGAGTTGGATGGAAAGAGATGGAAGGTGTAGTGATGAGACGAGACGAGGGGAAAAGAAAAGATGTTGAGAGAAAACGAAAGCGGAAGGAGGGTGGGGAAAAGTGGAGCAGGGTAGTAAAAATGGAAATACGGACACTTGGACGACGGCGGACGGTTAAACACATGTAGAGGGGCTGGGTAACGGGAATTGGCGGCGAGAAAAGAAGTTGGATTGGAAGAATAAAGGTGAAACTTGAAGGATCAAGGGATTGGATGAATCTGGTTATAGAATGATATTGGGACGGGATGGAAAGTTTCGATTATATAATGGAAAAGGGTATTCAGTGAGGATGAGACGAGGATAAGCATTATTGTGTGAGGCACAGAAGGAAATAGGTATTGCAAAAGGGAGAAATGATATTGAGGGCAGGTATACAAATCTGGAATAAGTTAACTCGGTAACTCGGGAATTATTACGGCAAAGTGTAAAAAAGCAAGATTTTATTATTTTGCGGGTATACATGGTGGATTTGGCATAATTTGAGTTATGGATACTCGGCGAAGCGAATACGAGATAATCTGGAGAGGAAGAACTAGTTTACCGCCCTCATGTTTAATTATTTTACCGGATATCGAAGTGGAACAAAAGAATGAAAAGGAAGAAATCAATCCTCATGATCCGAGTGGGCTAAGCGAATGTATTAGGTGGTTAATAGGAATGTATGAATATTCCAAAATTGATTCAAGCGTCAACTCAGGAAGTTTGCAATTATGGCAAGCCGTTTTCCCAGTATGTCAAAGAGGTAAATTAGACGCTGTCAACGTTCCAGTTAATCATTCTTTGGTTGAGCCTACTCTGGATTCTTCATTTACACAACGTCAGGAGGGTGAACCAAAGAATCAAAATAAGGTCAACTTTGCCGTGGTTTGTCTAACAAGTCGGAAGCTTAGCTACGGAATTTTGGATATGAAAGTTGTAAAAAATTTCCCCGTTGCATCAACTACGTCAAGCAATTCAACGTTTTACGTGGCCGTGACAACGTCAACTTCCCATGTTCTAATCGTTCAAGTTAACCTGGCTGAAACGTTGGAAGGTATAACATCAATTGAGATAATTGATCGAATAAACATCCCGACGGGTTCACCGTCACCTACGTCAATTTTATCAATTGATCAACTTTTTCTTCCTTACCCCTCCCATCAATCATTACCATGCACAGGTGTGAACTTTGTCGTTGGTGCGGCAGATGGGACAGTATCTTTAATACAGAATTATCAACCCAAAAATAATTCCAGAGTAAATCATAACGCCAACCCCATTTCTCTTGAAACGGTTAAGCTTCACGACTTCCAAGTTTGGTTGGTTAAATCGTTAGCTCAAGATCATCAGTCAAGTTCAGTAAGCTTTTTCACAGCCGGTGATGATGGAATACTTAATCTTTTGAAATTTTCACAGTCTTACCCACTAAATTTAAACTCTACCACACCAAGTTTATCTTTTTCGCTTGATAAACGCTTCTCACCCGCCATAACATCTCTTGTTGTACTTCCTTATAATCTATCAGCGAATCCTAAGGATATCTGGATATTATTTGCAGGATTTGATGAGTACATTCGCCTGGCTACCATTACATTTCCGTCTGATGAAACTGGTGCGACAAACACTACTATATCGACGTTAACGCCATCTTTAAATCAGCTTGCCAAGTATAAATTGGGTGGTGGAATATGGAAAATGACTCTTCATTCAATGTCTATCGTTCCAGTGTGTAATTCAAGCTCATCCACGAATATATCGGCGCCGACGCACTCGATTAACGTATGGTTAACATGTATGCAGGCCGGTATAGTTATGCTTGAAATTCGGATATCCAATTTACCGCTAATTGGCACGTCGAGTGCTAACGGTAATGTGAACTTGAACGTGGAATTTACCGAACTTTGGCGGTATAATAGTGATATGACGTCTAGTACACCATCACCCTTATGGTACGCTAATGATTGGCATAATCGATTACCATACGGTCTTGCCGCTAATTTTTACGCACGCGAATTATTACTCGTTGCCGAAAAGTTTGGATAATACTACGTATGTCCAGCTTATCCAGTCATGATGTTAACACATGAATGGCGTCATGAGCTCCATTTTTACCCGAAATTAAACCTAGTATTGCACTTCCGTACTTGCTGGCTGGCTGGCTGGCTTGCTTGCTGGATGGCTCGTTGGCAAAATCTCCCGTACGTAGCTCAGGCTCAGGCTCGAACTCATTATACAATCGTATGTTGGCTCACTCACCTAGCAAAACGAAACGAAACAAAACGAATGTTGTATTACCCGCTCACTCGCCCGCCAACTGCTCTTTAACACCCCACCACTCAATCCAATTGACGATAAAACCACTGTAGTGTACGAGAAAACTCTACGCTTTACCCTTCAACATGTATCTCTAATCCCGTGTAACTTTGCTAAGGGAAAGACTTCCAGCTTGCCAGCCTGCTAATATACTTTCCTATGATATACTGTAGTGAGCTCAGCTTCAATAGCAGTCAATCCATTCTTAACCGTGTTTTTACTACGCTATTAATTTTCATTCTGCTGGAATGATACACTCCCCACTTTGATCATATTATCCGTTATTTCGAGAGCAGCGTATTTTGCGTCGCCTTAACCTTCCAACCTCAATCATGTACTGCCAGCCTACTGGTCTAAGAGTCCCCATTTCAACCCACGTATGTAATCGCACTGGTACTGACACTCTTACTCGTACTGGAAGGCACTCACACTCGCAATCCCGCTCCCGCTCCCGTATCTGCACCCGCTCCCGCCGTTCCATCCCCATCCCCATTCCCATTCCCACCTGTATCCCCAACTATTTCTTAGCGCCATCACTTAGTCTCTGGCCCAAAATCCATTGTATTACCTAATCTTACCGGAATTATATCCCTCCCTTTACCGGGAGTAAAAAACAAAATATACGTTTCGAGGCTGATATTAATGGATAATTTGTAGATTATTTTTCCCGTAATAGTTATAACGGGTTAATTGGTAATAAGTATCTGTAATTACAATTCACGGTTAACTTTATGAACTCACTATAATTGCGCAGTCTGACAAAAATCATCCCATTGCTACTCAAGTACACATACATACATACGTGCGCGCGTGTATACGTTAGTATGTTCACTTACCTACCCACTTACCCACCACAAGCTCTACTCACTACTTTTTCCACACGATTTTACCTGCCCAATAATTCTTATTTACGTTAATTTTTCTCCCTCCTCCCCCTTAGCTATATCTACGTAAAATGTTTTCCTTTAACATGAACAACGTTAATCTTGGCAAAACTACTTCTTCCTTCACCTTAATTGTAAACCAATTCACCTCTACATCCTTTCCATCTCATCTAGTCAGTCGCACCTTCCGCCCACTCGGCTGACTTTCTCAACAATTAATCTCATCCGCCCCTCGTCTTGGCAAAATCACCTCAACAATTAAGATTATTTATCAGTTTAGGAAGTAATGGCAATATTGGGAAGTCTCAATTGTCAATTCTTCCTTACCCTTTCGCCTATATTAAACAGACCATTCCCGACATGATTCGCCTCTCTTTCTGACTTGCTTCATCACTTTTACCCTTCCTTAATTCGCATCGTCGACTTTAGTTAAAATCATCTTCACCATTTTTACTACTGGCCTTACCTCTAAAACTTTCTTTCCATTTAACTTCTCCCTTATCTACCTAATTCCTTGCTCGTTCATTCGTTCCCACTCGCTTACTTTCTTTCACTCCATTCTTAAAAATGTCCCCTTTGCGCCACTTTTACTGCCCCATACTCATCATACCAACTTAATACTTCTTTTCCACCCTATCCCGAAATTTCTACCCCGCAAGCGATTATCGCCTCGAAAGCTCCTTTTTATCAATTCTTCTCGTATCCTTTTTTCACTTTATAAAGAAGGCGGGTTCGAAAAACAACCTACCACATACCTTCCACTCACTCACCCACATCCACACGCGCTAACTCACTACCGTCATCCCCACCATCACTACACTCTTATATTCTCCTCTACTCTCGCTCTCTCTCGTACCCATATCTTCCCTACACCCTCCCTCTCGCTTGCTTGCTCTATCTTTTCGGTCATACTTCCCCCGTACATTGTCATCACAGTATCCGACCAATTTCAAATTATCACACCGAGCTTAGCGAAACCTGTCAAAAAAGAAAATCCTTCCACACCCTACTTACCATGTGATAAAACAAGGGAAATCTTGACTCTAACTTTTTCTTTTACTCGGCTCGCTTGGCTCGTCTATCCCAATTTATCCTCTAATTAGGGGGTATATTTACTTTCTTTTCGTCTTTAATAACAAAAAAAGGTGTAAAAAACCCACACCCAACCTATTATCTTCATGATCCACAATTTCGTCAAATCTTTCCACTTTGCTATCTTCTCTCTCTCTTCTATTCCATTCTTTCATTTCTTGTTCCAAATTATCTCGTCATCCTTCTCCATTACCATTCAAACTCCCTCCATCCCTATGAAAACCTTCCAAAAACTGTTCCAAATCGCCTTGATAACTTGCTCACTTTCCATACTCATTTCTTTTTTCTTCTCACTAATTACCATTTCTCTTCCCGTTAATATATCGTCCCGACCACTCGCTCCCAACGGCTTCTTATATGAATCCATTTCTCAAATAAAATAATATCCTCCGATTCACCCATTCACTCTGCTCACCGCTACCCCATCCCTTCTATCCAACTTTTCCAATTCTTCTAAACTCCTCCTCTTCCTCTTCCACGCAGCCTTCTGCTGAACATTCCTTTTTTGCTTACTCGCCCCTTCCCTCCTCCAATCTCATCTTTCGTATTGCCATACTTCTTCATTTCACATCACAATGTCTTCCATCTTTTCATGATCCAGTCATTCAGTCACAATGAATCATCTCGTCTCTTCTTCAGATCCTCCTAACCACTCTTACTTCCCTCCTTCGCATCCACATACTAATCATAATCACAATTTTGATCCCACCGGTCAGATTCCCCCACCCGGCGCTAAACCTCGCGTCACCGCCACTCTGTGGGAAGATGAAGGCAGCCTGTGCTTTCATATCGAAGTTCGAGGTGTCTGCGTCGCCCGTCGTGAAGGTACCCCCTCCATCAATCCTTTCCTCCATCCACTCTTCGCATGCACACGCATACGCACACGCACATCCCCTCACTTTCCCCTTTGCGCCTGCATCGTTAACTAACTTTGTTCGCCCTACGGCTTAATTTCTCTCTACGCAGACAACCATATGATCAATGGCACCAAGTTGCTCAATGTCGCTGGGATGACCCGTGGCCGTCGTGATGGAATTCTCAAAAGTGAAAAAATTCGTCATGTAGTAAAAATTGGTCCTATGCATTTGAAAGGCGTGTGGATACCATTTGAACGCGCTTTGGATTTCGCTAACAAAGAGAAAATCACTCACTTGCTCTACCCACTATTCGTCCATGATATCGGGGCTTTACTTTATCCAAATCATTCCCGACCACTTTTGGCCCCCCCTCTTTCCCCTCCACTTCATGAAAAACTCGATTCTCGCGATACGTCAGGTCATCGCTATTCCTTAAGTATTCCCTCGAGCCCACATACAGCTGTACTTCCTTCCCATTCACCTCCGCCTAATTTATTACCTCCCCCGCACGGTGTTGCGTCTCCTCACGATTCCGATCGTTTGCCATTCGCTTGGTCTGCTACTCGCAATCCCCTGGTTCCTGTAACCGCTTTACTTCCGCCTCCGGTACGATCAGCTCCAACGCCTGCGAATCCTACTGACGTTAAGTCATACCCTCGTACATCCGATCCTCCACCACCAAATCTTGAATCTCACCCACTCAAGCAAAACAATTTTGTGTCGCTTTCACCCGATTGCGCCTTGTTTCCACCCCCGCCTCCATCACTTTCCTCCGATCATCAACATCTCTCCATCCAATCCACACCCGCATCTTATCATGCTTCTTTGCCGCCACCTTCCCCTACTCTCAACGCTTACCATCAGCAACAGCAGCAGCAGCCGCCACCACTACCCCCTCCCCCTCCACCGGCGCAACATGCACATCATGGGCAAGGTCATGGGCATCATCATCACCATCCATCAATCTATAATGAGAGTCACAATATTCATTCTCCTACCTCATTTGAAACTGCGAACTCAACACCTCGGGCTTCGTATTCTTTGCCTAACGTACCTAATTTACACACCAATATTCATACGCCGTTTCCCACTCACTCCGTTAACGATACATCTCAATCGTATCAAATATCCTTACCGCCCCACACTGCCACAGCTTATCTGCCTCCACCTTCGACCATTCATGATTCTTCTCCTTCCATTCTAACTCCCTTGTCTACTGGGTTACCTGTCTATCCACAACCGCCCGCACCTCTTCAACCGTCATCTCAGCCACAATCACAACAGCAATCACTTCATCCACCACCACCACCCCCGCCGCCGGGGCCGCCGCAGCAGCAACCGTCCCACCAGGGCCCCCTACCACCGGTTTCGGCATCAAGTAATCTATACACTGTACTGACCCCGGAACCTGCACCATCAACGTTGATGGCACCACGGTTGTCTCTGTCGGGACCTACATATTCAGCACCATTATCACCACCCCCATCATCATCGTCGGCCCATGCCTACTCATTAGCCACGAAATTACCTCATATTTCCTCGTCACCACTTCTATCATCGTCATCGTCACTACATTTGGTAACACCACCTCCCCCATCATGTGGTCAGCATCGTGGCTCGGGAATACCAGGGTCCATACCGTCACTCTCAACTGCATCGAGTAATTCTGGTCCAGCGTCTCTGCCACTATCATCGCCAACCTCGTTTACATCAGTTTCATCACCCACGACTCAGTGTACCAACGCGGCTGCGGCTTTGTTGGCATCCAACAATGCAAACCCGCTACATTTGGCGCCCTCTCTCCCGCCTCCCCCCCCTGCGCCGCCATCTTCTACCCAGTGTGTTAACTCGGTTATTGTGTCTTCGACAAAAGTTTCCAATAAGAGACGTCGGGAAGAAGCCAACTTAAGTGCAGATATACAAGAGACTGGTGCACCTTACTCTGCATCATCTATCTACTCTTGTCATTCCTTTAATAACGAGGGAATCAACTCAACTATTTCGGGCGCAACGTCTAATAATAATACCAGTGACACTTCAAGTGGAGGTGACCCTGACATTGCCAATGATTCTAAAGCCCGCTGTATTAAACGTCGCCGGATGAGCTTTGTTAACTCAGATGAGAAAACCGCCAATGTGCAGCCTCCACCACCTCCTCCGTCATTCATGAATTCTTCCAACGGTACAAATGTTGCAGTCGCCGTTGGTAATAGCAGCAATGGTGGAATCCCCACAAGTCCACGCGACAAGTATCTTATATTTCCATCAATAGGGAGTACTGGGTTTGTGGGAGATGGAGGGCGACAAATGAACGGTTTGGAAATACCAATGAGTGCGACTACAGCATCGCCTATGGCACCGATATACGCAGGACTATCGGGCGATACATCCGTGTCCTCCGCATCATCATTTTGCTCATCAGCGTCGTCGTTTTCATCTCATTCGCTACTATCATCCCCACCGTCTTCATCACCGCATTCAACGTCGAAGCATTCACATTCATCGCGTTCATCACTTTCTTCAGCGTCGTCTCATTCGACGGCTACGACGATAAGGCGAGCTTAATGTGTGTAACGATTCCTTATTTATACCCACGTGATAATGAATTACGACGATTCTGAGTATTGCTAGCAATGGTTTGGTGGTTTGACGAACGAACGAACGAAAGAAAGATCAGTTGATCGAACGAATGGACGGATAGTTTACGAAAGTTTGTGTTTAAATTTACGCAATTGAAACGAAATTTTGTGCAACGGCCACTCGCAAACGCCTGCACTTATGCGGGATGAAATGGGAGTCTGCGGTGGAGTGAGTTGGAATAATGAATGAATGAATACTAATATTTGAATAAATGAACGAACGAACGACTGAAATAAGCGATGAATTATGGAAGGATGGAAGTAGTTATACGGATGCGGTATGAAGGGGGGAATGCGTACGATTTGGAGATGGATGGGAATTGTAGAGAGGGGGATAAAAAAGTATAGTAATTTAGTTTTGGTGGGTGAATAGGTGATGAAGAGTAAGTGTGCGCGCGTGCGCGTTCTATGATTTGACGAAAATATATCAATGGGCTTAAGTTTACGTTTACATATATACACGTATACATATGGTTATGCTTGTGAAATTCACTGGCTTTTACGAATTGGGGCTATGTGTGACAGCTGTCGCTGATGGCATGACATGGATGGGAGAGGAAAGGACAAGGAAATTTGGATGAATAAAGGTTGAACGAACGAACGAACGAGTATTGGTATGAAAGAGAAGAGGAATAATCTAACGTAAAAAGTTAAGGATTGCGATATACGTAACTGTACGAAGTGCTGACACTTAGTGTGAAGTGTACATATGAGAGGGGGCGAAGTTGTTAAAGAATAACGTGGACTTGGGGAATTGTTCTTGATTTGGGGGAGCTGCCCGATATAAAAAAAAAGGAAGATTTTAGCGGGAGAGGAAGGATTATCAGTTGTAGATGAAAGAGGAGAGAAAGGGAATTGTTTCAAAGAGTAGGATTTTGAGAGGGACGAAGAGAATAAGAATGGGAAAAAGAAGGGATAAGCGGGGGGATGCATACACGAGAGCACGATCGGATAAACAAGGACGAAAATATTTAGAAGATGGAGAGCACAAAGTGAGAAAAGTGCGGCGAAGATCGATTACACCGCCAGACGAAAAATGGGCTACGCGGCAACTTTTAGTTGAAGGGGTGCTACGGGATATGGGCGTACTGGAGGACGGGGGTAATGAAGGTAGAGAAAGTGAATTGAAGATGGGGAAGCGGAGTGCGAAGGAGGCGATTAATGCAATCGCAGAGATGGATCAGCGGGTCGATGAACAACTTGACGAGTTATTGGAACGGGTGCAAGAGCCGACGCCTACGGCAGCACTATCGGTAACATCAGCATCATCGGTTTCACCAGTATCAAAATCAGTAGCTGATGCCGCAGTTTCGTTATCAGGGATGCGTGGCAAGCGGCGAAATGAAATTTTAGCGGCACTCAAGGCATCACGAAATCGTGAACGTACGAGTTCAAATAAAGATGAAAGAGTTGAGGAATTTAAGGCTGAGGTAACTTTCCAACGTACAGTTGAAAAAGTTGAAATTAAAGAGTCGGAATTGATAAAGAAAACAACAGATAATGATAACGAGAACAATTCACAGGCGAGTAATGAAGACGATAGTGATGATATTTTTACGGGCGTGGGTAGATACTATCGACCTCTTACATTACAAGATGGTAAAGATGGAGGTAGTGGTGAGGGGGGGAGGAAGGGAAAAGACGATAACGGTGGTATGAATAAAAGCAATAACCGGGAAAGGGAATGACAGATTTGACGATAGGCTAAAAGGTGTATGGTAAGAGTGGGTAGATGGATGGTAATTGCAAATAAATGAAAAACTTAATTGGTATAGAAGGGATCGAGGATACAGTTTTATCACGTACACCAACCATGATGCAAACTGGATGAAAAGGACTCAGCCCTGATACCAAGGAGGGGGGTAAAAGCGCACCGATTAACCAAAGAGGGTGAATAGATGGATGAACGTGGAACATGGAACAAGGATAATGATACATGAAGTGAGCTACAACGTTGAAGCTGTGGCAAGTTCAGTAGTTCCGATTTGACTTATTCGTACGTATTTATACATTTATCCTTAATTTCGGAGGAAGGTTAACCTGTTAATGGATTAAGTGGTTCGTGATGGATGGTAATTAGATGGATTTCAGTCAGCCATTAGGACGGGTTCTCGGTTCCGGAATTTATCGCTAAACCTGCATACGATGATGGTAATAATTCTGTTATGTTATTTTTTCTGAAACATTGGACAAACCAAGACCAGCCCGCTGTGTTAGAACAACGATAGCTGGTTCATCGTATGCGGATGGCCGACCCCGCTACATTCCCGGTAATTCTGATGGTGACGTTGATCGAGAAAACTGTTACACTTTGAGTAACTGGAATCAAGTCTTGCGCGCGCGTGCGTTAACCCGATGCCATGTCCGGGTCGATGGCTCTAACCATTATTTTACTCTACTTCAAATTAGTCTCTTCTTCCCTCAATTCTAGATTGCCCTTTTTCAATGGCCTAGACTCCCCTCCCGTTTCTTATCTTCCATACTTCCCACTTTCACCATCCAATTTCATCACGACTTTCTTTGCCCCGCTTCTCTTCTCTTCTCTTCACTAATCCATGCAATGTTTATTTCTCAATTCATCTTCCATCTTGATACGTCTGGCGGTTCATCAGTATCTGGGTACGGTGGGAATGATGTTTGCTTCGCCTTTAAACTTCCTCGTCTTTCCCATTCCCTACACTCTTCATTTTTATTATTCCATCCACTAAACGGTACAGGCGCTGGATAATTTGGTGGCGGCGGCGGCGGCAGCGGCAGCGGCGGTGATGATACTGGCTTTGCTATACTCATTTTCTTGCCGCTCTCCACCCCGGTTTCCCCTATTCCAACATCTATTACTGGTGAATCCTTCTCTTCTTTACACAATGTCGGACAAGGCTGCGTAACTATTTGTGATCTTGAGCCTGAACAATTCTTACATCTATTATATTCCCCATGCACAGAATCTTCCATCTTATTCTGTACTCCTCCTCTCTCTCGTTTGATTTCTGAACCCCTCGGCGACATTTGTGTCTTCGTTATGCATGATGCATGGATCAAAGAAACCGTTTCTTCACGATGCATCCGGTTTGGCACCAACAAGTGGTTAACCGTCGTCGTAGGATCATCGCCCGGTAACTCCACCGGCATTGGTTCATATTTATACATCGACAACCGTTTATCGCCACTTTCTCCATACTTCAGCTTCATATTTTCCCCGTAAAGTTCCCCCAGTTTTTCAGATGCCCTCCCCGTTTTATCTTGAACTTCCTTTCTTTTCAAATACACTCTGGTTAACGTACTAATTTCCGCCAAACGTTGCCATTCGTTTACACCTCCAAATCCCGTCTCCCCCCCATTCCGTTGATTCCCATGATTTTTGATATCTTGATCCTTATTATAAACGTGCACGTTAAATCGATAATATTTTTCAGCGCTAATGTTTCGCTCTCTCAAGTGTCGCTTTAACATGGATTCATGTACCCTCTCACACTCATCAATCTTTCGCAAAAGTCTCCGTCGCGCATCAATCAACCCACTTACTGCTTCGCTTAATTGAATCGTATCGTTCATTAATATGTCTTCTAATCTCCAATGTGAATTTCCACTATTACCTCCCATTCCTCGATTCGTCGTACGCCCGGTTCCTATACTAACAATTATTCCAACCTCTCGTCCCGGCCATTCGTTACAAACTGCTTCTTCAACTGCCAGTGGTGTCGGATTATACTGTCCTGCTCCTTCATCAAGGAACACTGATTGTCCAATCTGAATGGCTTTAAACGCAGGTGATGTTGCGCTAGTCGCCCGCCCTGCTTGCCATATTGTACAATTAAATTCCGGTGCTGCTTCTACTCGGGAATCGTACGATCTAAGTAGTACAGTTTTTCCTTCGCTTTGAATACCCTTGAAAACCGCCGTTACCGCTCTACGTTTACGGAAAAATATTTCATTCGTCAGTAAACTAATCTTCTCCTCTCTTACCACCAAATTTTTAATACTCTTCTCCACTCACGTTTTAGTATGCCTCTTGCGTCGATCGTATAATAGTGCATTTGGATTACCATGTCCACTACTGTTACAGCTTTTACCTGCTCGTGTGACTTCACAATTCACTTCATACACTTTTCCTAACTGGCTATAGTAACTTGCATTACTTCTTGAACGTAGAGGGGGTGGCGTGTCTGATGAACAATTGGATGATTGATCGTTAACCACATTGGACTGTCGACTTTCACTATTTCGTGATGTACAATTGTATGAAGAATAAGACGTTGTAGGTACGGAAGATATCCTATTCCCCGATAATTCATCTTCCAAATCAGAATTATCGTTACCTTCGTCCCCACGAATAGTATGATGAGCAACACATTCACGTATAGCTTCCTCCAACCTTGATGCTTTAAATAACGTGGCTCCGTACGGTATACCCGCAAATGTTTTATCCGTTTCGAACACTCTTTTCGTCATGCGGACATAAACATTTTTACATGTTTCAATATCCAAGCGTAAACGTCCCAGCATAATAGCGATCAATCCTCCCGTTCCCATTCCAACGATTAAGTCAAAATGTTCACAAGGTTTAGGTATTTCTGTTCTTTTAGGTGCACGACCGTAATGAGCTACGAATGTCCGATGCATAAGTTCTTGTAATATGATAAGCATCGAGTAACCACGTACCCCACCACCATCTGTATTGTTAAATTCGCAACATAACATGTCCCCAATATTATTTAATATGTATACACTGTTAGTGTACTTCCCCAAAGCAGTAAACTGCTCTACTGTTTTATTCTCGTGAATAAAATCCTTTTTTTTCACTACTTACCCAGTGATAATATTCTTAAAGGTGGTAACCTCTTGATTCTTTCATTTTCATGAACATAACCTTGCCCGTATGAATCACCCAAATCATTTGAATGTAGCATACTAGTTGCTAACTACTGCCGTAGAAAATTTTCCTCTTTAGCCTATACAGAAACTGGTAAGTCTAGTAGTCTCGTGAAAATTTATCTTAAATATATCATTCTTAAAAACTCTTCTTCCCAATTTTACCTTTTGAACCTATCGGCACTACTCGGCACCGATCCCGAACTTGCCGTGCCAAGCTCCCCCTTCCGTCAGTATATCACGTGACCACCCTAACCAGGGACTCGTTGCCTCAGTCACATGACCCCTACCTCTGCTTCGGATAAATCTCCCTCCGTTTCGGGTCACTTTAGTGTTTCGTTGCCACAGACCATCACCAAAATCCCTTTTTTCACGTTTTTTCATGTTGTAAATACTTTTTTTCCCATTGACCGCTGCTTAACGGAAGTCTTCTTAAACTTTCAACGCAATCTTTTACTCTAAAATATATATTCTTCATAAATTTTTACCTGCTTCATGCTACACAATGTCGTGGATTGACTATAAAGAGGAAGCGCTCCAGCTATTTATTTTCACTTTACGCGCAAAAATTCATTGGTAATTAACACATTTGTTAAATTTTACACAACTAAAGTGTTATATTATCAAAATTTCGTTCAGCCTATCCATTCAAGTTGCTCTCTAACTCTACAGATTAATTCATCTAAATTTAAACGTGGAATATACTAAAGCAAGTATCCTAACGGGTTAATTAAGTACACAAATTCCCTCTTTTCACAATCCTCATCTGTATACTTTCTATTTACTACGTTAAACGTTTAACGGCTTATAACATGCCCCCACGAAGAGCCAGTTTTCAACAGTACGATACTCTAAAATCTCGTCACGCTAGACGCTCTACCACTACTTCGTCATTACAAAATAATCAACGAAATCTCCCCACCGTTGTTCCCCCTCCTCCTACTTCTCATGGTGAACAAACTTCCCTCAATTCTCATACGCCTGCCTCCCTTCACACAGTTAATTTAAACGCATGGATGGATGGTGTGTCTGATACTACACCTTTACTCAACTCTTCTTCACCTCGTTATCGTAGACGTGTATACGGTAATACCGCTTCCCTTCAACCCGCCGGTCATACTCCTGGTCTGCCCTTTACCTCAACTAACGATATTTATACTGGATCTTATCCTTATGGCTCGATTAGTCACGCTAATGAAGTTTTGCCGTGCCCGAATAAATGGACTCAACAACCTTCTCGCCCATCCTCCAATTCTAGCACTAATCCAAAATTTGATAATAGCACAACTCCCTATTGTACAGTTGGTTCACTTATGGACTTTGACGTGAATAACCCTCCATCTGTGCCATCAAGTCCGGCAGCATTTCGTGAAAACGATGATGCTAACTCGGAAATGTTTTCTGATTTTCGTCAATCCCCTAGCAACGTTCAAATGGAAAATGAGCGATATTCGTCCGCACCAATGAACGGTGATGCTATATTAAATATCGGTTCACCTGCGTTTGGTGACGAAGGTTCCTTTCCCGTTGGCGGTTTAAGTGGTAATCAACGTCGCAGATTATCTTGTACCGCGAATAACCCAGCCGAGGCCGACGTATGCTTCCCACAGGACGGTTTAGCTGATTTAGACGGAAATTTCGATAGTTTGGTAGTGTCAAAACGACGCCGCAAACGCCATGTATGGCCTAATCTACGCATCTTAGAAGACTGGAGTGCTGAAGAAAAAGAGAAGCGAACTCTAGAGGGCATCCGTACCCGTACGATACACGAACCTTTATACATCGATGGACGTTTACGCTCCCGTAGATCAACTTGGCCTAGGCATAATCATCAAATGACAGAAGATGGCCCTTATCGATTTACCTACTTTAACGTTGATCTAGAAAGTACTATTCACAGTCAAACTTTATCTGAACTTCCCCAAGCCGGACAAACTTTTAAAGACCTTTTTCTACCCGAACGACGCATTCTGTCCGATGATGAAGATGAGGATCAAGACACAAGTGAAGCTGACTCTACTTTGGAACCAACTAGCCGAGTTTACCCAGTACATTGTACCAGTCTTGCTTGCTCCCCGTTTAACGATGAAATTTTATCTGAAAGTAAAGTTGCCAGTGGTGAAACTGAATCTAAAGTGAATATTCAACTACCCGAAAGTGTTACAAGTCACGGCGACAGTAGTCGTTACGTTAAATCGAAGATTAATGTAGCTTATTGCCGTCACGGTCGACCTTACGACCATCGAACAAACGAGCCTAACTGTAAGATTTGCAAGTGTCATCATGAACAAGTTTTTTCACCTGAAGAAGACGCGGATATCAAAGGAGGTAGCAGTAGTATGGCAAGTGCTGTTCATCCATCAACTACTCATATTAAAAAGCTTCGCAAACGTTATGGGGACCGACCAACGTTTTGGCTAGACGTTTTGTCACCAACTGCCGCCGAAATGCGAATTTTACAAAAAGCTTTCGGTTTACACGCCCTAACCGTAGAGGATATTTTAGAGCAAGATGCTCGCGAAAAAGTAGAATTGTTTAGACACTACTATTTTGTGAATTATCGAAGTTTTGAGCAGGATAAAACCAGCGAAATGTTCATGGAACCTGTGAATATGTACGCTGTAGTATTTCGTGAAGGAATAATTACATTTCACTGGTCCATGACACCACATCCGGCAAACGTTCGCAGAAGAATACGTCAACTTGCAGATTATATTCGAGTATCAGCAGATTGGATTTCATATGCATTAATTGACGATATAACGGATGCATTTGCACCACTAATTGAAAGTATAGAGGATGAAGTCGACGAAATTGATGAAGCTATTCTCGATGTGCCTTCGTTAACATCAGGTCAGGAAAAGTCAAATAGACCGGGATCAGGAGCTAGTGGGAATGTTAATTCTGCATCGCCCAGGCGTAAATTTGGATGGTTTAAACGGTATAAAAAGCGTGGCAGTCAATGCGGTGGAGAAAGCGGACGTTTGATGGGAGTAAGTAACAATGGCTGTTGTTCAGGTGGTACGGGAGATGGTGGTAGTAATTCAGGAGGGGAGAATGATCGAACGTTGAGTGGAGCTAGTACAGCAGGATATCGCGAAATTGATTCCAAGGGAAAGCAAAAGAGCCAATTTCTTAGCTACGTTCAAGACGACCGGCGTAAATCCGGGGGTTGTGGAACAGATACAAAGTCAAAAACTCGGTGTAGTGATAAAGCCCATTCAGGGCGCGGTGATGGACAAGTTGGACAAGGGGGATCTTTGCTTAATGCAGACGGGGGAATGGACATGCTACGACGAGTGGGTGAATGTCGTAAGAAAGTAATGAGCCTGTACCGATTACTGGGGAATAAAGCTGATGTTATTAAAGGATTTGCTAAACGATGCAATGAACAATGGAATGTCGCACCTAAAAGTGATATTGGGATGTTTTTAGGTGATATACAAGATCATATTGTGACCATGACGGGAAATCTTAGTCACTATGAAAACATCTTATCACGAGCTCATTCTAATTACCTTGCACAGATTAACATTCGAATGACAGAGCGTGCTGAGTCTACTAATGATGTATTAAACAAGTTAACCGTGTTGGGTACAATTGTTTTACCCATGAATATTATCACCGGTATGTGGGGTATGAATGTCATGGTACCGGGAGAAGGTAGCGGATCTTTAACTTGGTTCTACGGAATCAGTTTATTTCTCTTCACTTTTGTCGTTGCATCATTTCTCATAGCGAAGCGTACATTTGAATTAATGTGAACCCCTTTCCCCGTGTACACTCGGGATTACCAGAGTCAAGGTTTGGCACTCACCTTTGCCGACGCAAATGTGGAATTTATCATGACTACACACCTTCCCAAGTAGGCCAAAACCGTTAAGGGGCACTCATCCATCCCTCAACACACGTTACTCGTTGAGAATTTTCGTCCGTCCCCACTTATATAGGGCTGAAACATCTGTTTCATCAAATACCCTGATGTCGTGAGTTCCTCGTCCAGTTTTTGCAGTGTGTCGGGTGAAGTGTATGTATGTGTGTGTATACGCATATTTAAGTGATGGATGGTGCAACGTGAAATGTTAGACGAACGCCCATGCTGGCTAATTCAACATCCAAGTAACGTAAAACCGTAGGAATGGGTACAAGCGTAACGTCAGATCCTCCCTGCCAAAGATTTTGCTGGGCATCTTTCCACGTATCTACCGTATCAAATTGACATGTTAAAAGGCTAGTTACGGGACGTGCACACCGGCGACAGTGCACACTAACGTTGTTAGATGATGTTAATTGTTGGGGTAGTGCAGACTGAGTAGATGTGACGCCTAAAGTATGACCTGTGTAATCGGTTTTACATGTTACGGGTAACTTGGATTTTCGTGATAAATCCCCCGTAGAGTGGGCAAATTTGCCGTAACCGGCAATAGTGGGTTGAATGGATAGGAATGATCCGCATCCGCGACATAACCAGGCGCGCGTATAATCAGAACAATTGAGTAAGCGATCTTGAAGTAAAAATGATGTACCATGGGCAAGTAATGAATCTCGTTCCATTTCACCTACGCGAATACCTCCTCCCTTCTGTCGACCTTTTATAGGCTGACCCGTAATAGCGTTATTAATGCCAGTAGTTCGGACCTGGAATTTATCATTTACCATATGTCGTAGTCGTTGGTAGTAAACCACTCCTACGAATATTTCTGCATTAAGTGGTTTACCCGTTATTCCTGAGTACATTGTCTCATTTCCATAAAAATTATATCCCGCTTTACTCAGCTGTTGCCCAAAGTACGCCGCCGCTGTATCATCGCTATCGTTGAACTGAAACGGTGTTGCATCCTGACTGAAACCGTGTAAACATCCCGCTTTACCCGCCATACTCTCGATAAACATACCAATCGTCATACGAGAGGGAAATGCGTGTGGATTAATGATAATATCCGGTCGTATACCTGATTCACTAAATGGCATATCAATATCCGGCCATTTTTGTGAACAAACGCCCTTTTGACCATGTCGAGATGAGAATTTATCCCCGATAACCGCTGGTCGAGGTACACGATATTTAATACTAATCGTATTACACGGTTCACTACCCGTATCAGATCCAATCAATCGAACTTCATCAATATAAGCATCTTCTGTTCCCTTATAACGAATTAATTCCGTACGCCCGTCTTCACGGCTAACGTAGCGTCGTGTGATCGGGTCAAGCTGCACAGTATGATAAGCCGCAATTATATCTCCTCCGCTGACCCGTACGCCTCGCAATGGTAAACCATCGTCATCGAGTGTCCGACGCCAACGTGCTAAAACCACCCCTCGTGGTGAAAATCCAAATATTTTACTCTCTCGTTTCCCTCCTACACTTTCTTCGTTTAAATCAATTTTTTGGGTTTTATAAACTGTACCATACGTGAATCCTCTCTCCAATCCCGATTTGTTAACAATCATTGCATCGTCCATATCGTACCCCGTATACGAGATAACCGCTACAACCGCATTTGTACCATTGGGAAAATTATCCATCGCATAATCCATGTGTAAAGCAGATCGTACAACCGGTGTATGTCCTGACTGTAAGCGATACATTTTATTATCCGTACGAAACATGATAGCATTTCCCGGTGTTCCCATGGTTTGCTTGCTCATTTGACACTGGTACATATTACGCGGTGATTGATTAAAATCAGAAAATGGTGTCATATTAGCCAGAATTGATAATACGTTTGTCGGCGTATACTCAACATGCGTTGCTGGATTACTACTACCAAACTTGCCCTCATTGCATGCTATCTTCAAGAATGGTTGTTCAAATGCTCCAATATAATCTAAGTGTTTCGTGGCCAAAAATTTAACAGGACGATACATCCGTCCGGCCTGAGAGAATATATAAAGTCCAGGAAATGGCCCGCCATCCCGCGCCGGAACAAAACCAAGCTCAACATCCCGTGGAATTTTAATACTTCCCATTGCCGTTCCTTCAACTTTACACAACCGTAACGTATCATGAATACGTCGAGCTATCGTATCCGAACAATATCCAATGAGTCGACCGTCAATACAAACTCCAACACTTTCTGTAAGCCTAGCTGTAGGATAATGAAGCAAGCCGAACTGTGCCAAAACACCAGCCAAAGCTTCCGTATCCGAATGCCGTGTCGCTATAAAGCAACGATGAGCTAAATGGTTCAACAGTCCACACGGCGCTCCATCAGGAGTATGAACTGGGCATAGATAACCCCAACTTTCAGGTAGTAACTTTCGAACGCTTGTAGTCTTCAGTTCTGCAAAAAAACTGCCCCGATGGATCATACGAAAATGACTGATAAACCGGCAAAAGTTAATCTTTTCAGCAACAACCGTAAAACCAGATGTTTGTTGCAGGTCAAGACCGCTGGCGCTGCTTAAGTTTCCCGTCGATAAAAAGTATTCGAGACCTTTGCCAATCTGTTCGTTGGTTTTGCGCAATATTTTTGTTTCAAGTTCCCGCTGAAACGACGTGTGAGTGAACGACATTTGTTTCCCTTGTCGCAGCCAATCATTTAGCGCCCATTTCCACGATTGAACCCATTCTTCCAATCGTTCTTTTAGTATATTTGCATATAAGAAACCTCCTAGTAATACTTCTTGATACGCTACAGAATCCGGATTTTCAGCGCAACACTCCCCTTGAACGAACGCATAAAGTTTGCGGATCATAAATAAGAGCATGCGCACTTTATCTGTATTTTGTGCAGTACTCACGTTCACGGAGCCGAGGTGAGGCAATACTATCTTGCGTAGAAAGTACATTCCTGCATCATAATTATCCTCATCATCAGGTAAATATAGCACAGGTCGAAACTTTTGACCAAGATAGGCTACCGTTTGCTCACGTCCACGAAGATTATACGTCTTAAATTTACGCAATAGCATTTCTACACGATCACGTACAAATTGCTTTTTAGCAATTTCGGCTTCATCGTAAGTCCCAACGAGTGTTCGGAATATTTCTAAATCATTGATATCCGCTAAAGCTTTAATGATCATCATTACAGGTACTAAATATTCCGACTTGCGCCATGAAAATCGAAATGTGATATTACCGTTTTCCAAATAATGCAAAACGTTTGTTATCGAAGTTTGATCATGACGCACACTCCGAATTTGTATTCCAAAACTTGTATATGATTGTCCTCTATTGGCGAAACTGGGCCGGTTGACAGCCATGGCGAAATTACGACGGTTGACGATCAATAATCGTATAATCTTTTCAATTCCATTAACAATAAAGTAACCACCCAATTCCTCAGCTTCCTCTTTGACAGCTATAAGTTGACTAGGCGTCATGCTTTCTAAGTGACATTTATTTGACTTGACCATAATTGGAATTGTTCCTAGATCTCGTACAACTTGAAAAGTTGGACCATCATTTACTCGACATTCTAATCGGGCCTTGAGTCGACCCTTGTATGTAGTATGACGTTCACGACATTCCGAAGGAAAAATTTCCCTTTTAACGAAGCTTGACTTATTCGTGTCTGGCACGTAACTTTTTTTAATGCTGATTTGAGATATACGCACAAACAATTTATTAGGCGAATGATTAGCTACGTCATTTAACGCATTATCTAGAAAGCATTTTGTTCCAATGTCTTCAAGAGCATTAAACATGTAACCATTATCAGCAAATGCTGAATTAAAAGAGTCAATATGTGGCTTTACAGTTGCTGCTAGTAGAGGATACGGATTTTGTTCAGCGTTTGGATGACGAAATAGTCGTTCCCGACGAATTGTATCAAAGTCTGCTGACCATTTTGGACCAGCTATCATGCCACCGTGTAGTATTGTCATGAATGATAGATCGACGGTGCTGAAGCAAAGCCTGAGGAAGTTCAATTATGATAACTGCAAGGTCAAAATTCACAAACTCATTAAAGTGCATATAAAATAAGCAAACAGAACATGAATTCATTAATTTAGCCTTAAATGAGAAACGAACTAAATATTTTTTGAAAAAACCCCGTGAAGGATCACGAAAATTAGTCTTGTCTACTCAATTTTAATGAAGTGCGAATCGAGTAAAAGTTCCGGATGTGATCACGTGTTCGGCGTTATTGCATTCCGCGTATCGACATGCCAACATGGTAGAACTGGGGATTAGAAGGGGAGAAGAGAGGAATTCCGTTGTTGTAGATGGATATTAAAGGATAGGATATTGGGCGGAAATTGGGTAGAGAAGTGTAAAAAAGGTAGGCTTGTTAATAGACCTCCCCTCACTTCGACTAATAGATAAGAGGGATAGGAAGGATAAAGAATGGAAATGAATGAATTGGAGGCAATTGAAAGTGTATAGTCCTTAGTTGCGTGGTTACACAGAAGAGGAGAAGTGTAATAGTTGAGATAAATCAAGTAGAATAAAAGGTAGATCAAATGAGTGTGCAACGTTTCAATGAAAATAAGTAGTCCCAAAAGTCAGGATGATGAATGAGATGGTATGTTAGTTAAAGGTGAGAGGCAAGAAAAGAACGGGATGGTGAAAGGAAGGGAAAATAAGTCTCCACGTATTAAATCCAATTCACGATCACTATACAAGAATTTGTAACAAAGGCATACAAATAAACTACACGATCATCATCGTTGTTTGTCTTGATCAACTTTCCAAAATTGTAAAAATTGCTTCAAGGCACAAACGGACATGGAGCAACAATGATCCGCGGCACGTGGATCTACACGTGACCGGGGGATGAAAACCGCGAAAAACGCGAGCAGAACGACGTAAACGAAAAGATTTTTGCGTATTTTGTATTGACAGGAAAGAAATTCGTCTTAGTGAAATTGGGTTACTTGGTTCATCGGTTAATTGTATACTTGTTTTAAGGGAAGATGGTTGTTACGACAATTTTCCGGGAAGTTTATAGCTGGATTTTACGGTTATTCTGGTATGATCATAAATACTTATGTGTATAACGGGTTTACTTGTACTGAGCTTTTCAATTTGAACGTTTTTTAGGGCTTTTGAGATTGATATAACGCTAGTTGGGTTACACGATGCAGGGAAAACATCCATTCTTCGCGTATTAACAGTATGAAGCGTAACAATAGTGGCCGTGGTCACGTATACATCTACGTTTATCAAGTTCTACGAGAAAGGCTAACTGGGATATTAAGCGCAGGGAGGTGGATTTTCTGAAGAGTGAGTGCAATACATTAAATTTTGCAGATATGATTGACTCCGAAATTACTCAAACCGTATTAATTGGGGAAATATAGTTCGGTTCCAACTATTGGATTTAATATGAAACGAGTTCAAAAGGGTTACGTTACGGTTAAATGGTAGGCTAAAGATCAAATGTGTGATTTTGGGAGTTTGAAATGGGTTTGTCGTGTGAAGAATAAAAAGCGTCGTTTTCCAAGTAACGCATGTGTAATGCGCTGTTCCTCACGCCAACCTAGTCTAATACGATACTTAACGCATACGTGTGTTTATGGTGTATAGCTGGGACCTTGGAGGTCAACGGAGGTTTCGATCCATGTGGGAACGTTATTGTCAAGGAGTAAATGCAATAATGTAAGAACTCATTCACTTTATCCTTACGTGGTATGGACAACTTTGCACGAAGAAATTTGTCACTCTAATACCACCGTTTCCGAACGGGAAACTTGTTACACTTATAGATTTGTGGTGGACTCCTCAAACCCAAGTATCCTGCCAACTGCACAAGAGGAATTGCACAAGTTAATGAACAAGCCGGTCGTTGAAGGCATACCTCTGCTCGTACTCGCCAACAAATCGGATCTGCAACAAAAGCTCTCTGTCGACGAAGTTATTGAAGGTTTGAACATGAAAGCCATTACCCATCGAGACGTGGGTTGCTACGCCGTAAGCGCTAAAACCGGGAGTAACATGGACGTAGTATTGCAATGGATGATAAGTCGAGCTAAATAATTCCTTTACGCAAGCTCAAAATTTAACTTGAAACAAGCTGTGCCATTCGCTGTCACCATAGCTGCTGTACCGTTAATTTACTCTACGAGACCAGTTTTTCGTGGGAAAGTGTACCAGTGAATTGGGATGCTGGGCTGATGTACTCACGGCAAGCAAACTTTTCTTTATTAAATGGGAAGTGACATAAAAAGCGCTACCGATTTTTTTACTTGGCCTCATCTTTTGTTTGATTAATCGAGTGTGTATAGCAAATACGATTGGAGGGTCATTTAAACAGATTTATCCCTGCGTAAAACATGGTTAATTTAGGCCGTAATATCGTTGTTCGACTGTATTTGTGTAGTCGTAGTGCTGTTAATGATGAGACAATTCAAACGCTCTATACCTCAAAATCGTTTTGAACGCAAAGTTATACGTTTTTTTCATCAATTCTGTCATCCTTGCTTTCATATATTTTAAGCCGTTGTAATTCACGTGTGTAAAGGTTCCATTTCAGTGTATCTAAGAGTGAAACCACGTTAAGCTTAGCCCACTTTCAATCACCGTGCTAGTGGTTTAAAGCACGTCTGATCAATCAATGTTTAACAATGGTATGCATTGTTACTGCAACCCGTTATCTTGCTCACGCAAAGATTAATCACGTATAGTAAAAAGTTAATAGACACGTTCATACATTAGCCAATTCTTTCAAGGATTTCTTTCACACTGTGCATGATGAACTTGCGTAAATTTAATCCCAAGGTCCGCCGCAAATGTTTAGTAGTGTAAAATATTTTGACCCTATTTACGCACCGCATGCACATATTATCAGGTCGGTACCGTTCAATTTTGCAATCGTAACAATTATCAAAAAATTTGATCCTCCGAATCACCATTACCGTTTTACTTGATTCGCTTCTGGTTGGCTGACTAAGCCTCCGAAAAGTATATAAGCCTTTACAGTCGAAGCGGATTTTTCACAGGTTGGCGGCAAGTTCTCAAAAATATTTTAACGATTTGCTCGCACAGTAACAAACGTGGATTATTTTTATCAGTTCAAGGTGATTCTGCTCGTGTGTGTGCCTTTGTTTTACTTTGAAGAGTTTTATCATCATTATGGTAATTCTCGTTAGGCGGGATCGGTTTGTACTTCGTTTGTCATTTTAAATGAACTGGGACTCTCTACTAATTTTTGCGATATAGATGCTACTATCGAGCTTCTGATGGTGTTATCTACTGTCGTAGTTTATGGGATGATTGGATGCGATGGCTAATCTTGGGTTTAGTCTTGCTTGGTTTTTTCATTTTGTTCACCATGTATACGTATGTATATCATTTACTTATACTTCTCATGAACATCTTCCGTCGTGTTTACTTGTTTTGTTCTCATATTAACTCAATTATTTCACAACAATTCAGCTTTTTTTCCTCTCGCCGACGACGTAGATTAAATCTTCCTCCATACTATGGTACCCGATGGGTGTCTCGATTTTCATCTGCTCCGTCTTACTCAACTTATTCTTATTCGTACCCATCAACCAATATTCCTGCTCCACCTTACTCTGCCACAGCTCCTACTACTAGTCTGCCTCGTCCTTATATGAACAATACAGCAAATCCGCCCATTGAATTATCCGGTCAAGTTCCTCCTCATCCTGCTCCCGCATATACTCGAAGTACCTCACGACCTGTTGAATCCGATAATACTCCCGACAAAGTCTGAAACTTTAATTATTTTATCAATTTATTCCAATTTATTTTATACCGGTTGAAATGCCCAAACACTTTCAATCTTAAAGATTCATTCATACAGCACCAGTTGTACTTGAAAGTACTCGGTGGCTTGTGTGAATATGACAAGAATTTACGGCACTATTCATCTCGTTCCTTCCCATTTTCCATCACAACCCCATCTTTACCCCTCGTCTCATCCTAACAGAGCACCTTCCCCACTACTTTACCCCACATCTCAACATTTGTACCTCGTCTCGTCTTATTCTATCTCCACTTTTCTGCTTACCAATTATGGGAGGTAGCCCTTTTGGTCCAAACTTGTTCCTGCCAACATCATCCTCCCTAAATCTTATTTTGATGCGCGAAGTTTGAATTTCGATTTGCTCGTTGTAACTCTTTAACGTTGTACACTTGCGACAAGCATATCAGAACGAAAATATACTCGGATTATCTTCACACCAAGAAGATATACTGTGGTATTTTAGGGTTCCATTGTCCCTTCTCTTTATACCATCATAAATCTCGCCGCACTGCATATACCTACATATATATACACATACAAATCACAATATAATTTCAATTTTACAAATATTCACTTACTACTTCTGATAAGTTTTACAATCTTATAATCAACTTGTGTCATGTAGTTAGGATAACTGTTAACCTACGTCGATCTATCCTATCTTACCTATTCAACATATACGCTGGTTATGTCACAGCGCATAAGTTGATTATTTAAAAACTTGTGATAATTGTGCACACAATATTCTCCATGTTGATTGGGCTAAATTCAATAAATTTTTTCATGTATATGCACCTATAAACCACGAGACCTTTCTCGCAACTATATTGCAATGACTGGGTTAATTGCCGTATCGTATCATTAACCCAACATATACTGACATTAAAGTACAGCTTTTACGTCATTATCTCCTGATTTATCATGCAAATTGGTGGACTTAACGGACGTCACATCCAAATTTTTGGAACTTCTCATGTCAATAGATGCCACGGAAAATGGATCGTACATTTCGTGTTTGAGAAAATTTAATAGTTGATCATCATTCATATCACGTAAAACGGTATTCCCATCCACCCCGGCTTTTTGTGCTTCTCGAATAACCTTCACGGCTACATTTGCGCTTACTTCACGAATCCGATCCATATCCGGATAGAGTAAACTTCGTTGAAATTCCGATGGAAGCACACAGTCCGCCAACGCAATTGCTGAACCATATATCATGCTTTGTGTTACTTGTTTCGCCTGACAGCAGATAGCTCCCAAGCCAATAGCAGGAAATACATACATATTATTGCCTTGACTTGCCTCGTATACCTTTCCTTCAAAGGTTACTGGATCAAAGGGTGAACCTGCTGCAAAAACACATTTTCCATGTGTATAACGTATAGCATCTTCAAATGAACATTCCGAGTGATTCGACGGATTGCTCAAAGGAAATATTATCGGTCTATCATTCAATGATGCCATTTTTTCAATTACTTCTTTCGTAAACGCTCCTCCCACCGTCGAGAAACCCATAAGAATAGTTGGCCGAACATAGTCAATAACTGCCAACAAGTTGGAATACTGTTTTCCATTGTTATCAGTTCGAGCAAAGTATAATTTGTGCTCTGCTAACTTATCTCCTCGGTCCATAGTGACCAGACCCCGTGAATCAACAAACCAAAACATCTTGCGTGCATCATCTTCGTCGATTCCGTGAGATTTAATGTTCTCTACAATTTCTCGAGCTACTCCCACTGCTGCACTACCACTTCCAAAGAACACTGCCCGATGCTCCTTTAGAGGAATGTTACTTTGTTTTAATGCATTGATAAATCCCGCCATAATCACCGATCCTGTTCCTTGTACATCATCGTTGAACATAGCATACTTGTGCCTGTACCGACGAAGTGATGTAAAAGGATTCTTCCAATCCTCATACTGAATAATTATATCTGGCCAACGTTCAGTTAACGCTTCCATCAGTTCGTCAAGAAACTCGATTTCTTCATCTTGAGATACACGACTAACTTTGTGCCCTAGGTAAAGGGGATGCTTGAGTAGTTGTTCGTTGTTCGTTCCAAAGTCCACCATCAAGGGTAGCGTTGCTGTTGGCTTGATTCCTGCGCACGCTGTATACAAGGCAAGTTTGCCAACTGGAATACCCATTCCATTAACACCCAAATCCCCAAGTCCGAGAATACGTGAGCCATCTGTGATGACGGTTATTTCAACTTTATTCGGCCAGTTCTTTATAATAGAACGGAGATTCCCTTTATCAGTGTATGAAATGTATAGGCCCTCTGGATGGGTGTAGATTTCAGACCATTTCTCACAGGCTTCGCCAACCGTGGGTGTATAAACCAAGGGATTTAACAACTATTATTGAGTGTAAGTGTCAACTTTTGCCCAATGTTCCATGTATCTCTACACACGCACCTTGAAGTGTTTGCTCATTAAACGGTAGAACAGATCAACGTTGGAGACGCGTATGCAAGAAAGAAACTGATATTTTTCCAACGATGTAGTTTTGGAATTGAGTAAACGTAGACCTAGCAGAAAATGAACGTAAATGTTTCAAAGTTAATTATGTCAACATATTTCACGTTTTCAACTACTCGAGAATGTCCAAATAGAATCCAGTACACTCATACATAAATGGCAGAAAGACGTATACGGTATATAAAATATGAAGTACTAACATCGTTCGTCTTGAGTGTCGTAAGTCTCTACGATTGGCGGTAATAGACCATATACACCTTTTGACTTTCGCGCTTCCAACGAAAGTGATGTATCAAAACTAAAGTGAAAGAGCGGTTAACAAGATTGTCCGAAAAACAGGTATCTCATATCTATAAGATATGACAAGGCCTGTTACTTACCTGAACTGTTTGACGGCAGCATTACTAGCTACACTGTCATGATTATCACTTCCCGACATGGCTGGTTCGTATGAAGATGACGCCGATACTGGTACGGCAAAATGGCGATTTTGTATGGCAATAGAACGAATAGTAGATGAGTGTATGGAACGGAATAGTATACGTTGCGATGGTAGGGGCCTGAACACGCGATTACTGAAGAAGGAAAACTTGCAGGGTGAAAAATTCTGCTGGACACCTAGAAGCCTTCGCAAGCTAATGCGCTCACCGGGTAACAGGTTTTCTCCCGAAATACCTAGTGTTTCTATAGTATCACGGACATTTATTCGACTTATCTGAGTTAACTGCGTACAAATATCCTTGTTTATTCTTCGCCCCACTGTCATTCTGTTCAGCATTGATCCTTCGGTCCGGACAAGTTTGTGTCCGCGTGATAGTAGACGTTAAGACTTTTGCCAATTATTCAATATCAGCGAAAGCCTAAAATAATGATTAATATTCCTTTAAATTTAAAATCTTCGGAAAGGAAGATAATAAATCCATGAAACTACGCTACAGACTAAAAAGTCAAGCCAAGTTGAATAAGATTGTATGTCTGGCTAACTTCAGAATAGTGTGTATATAAAATTAGCCTTTTAAGGTTTATAAAAATTGGATTCTCTTATACTTTTAGCTGAGATCTTTGGTGAAACAACCTTGTCCCTGGTTAATTTAGTTCATGCTAGCAGTAGTCTATCGAACACTCTAGGATCTAGGCGGCCTTACCCAGTCCAATTAATTTCTCCCGATACATAAAATATTCAGGTTGTAGCTCAACACTTACAATAAAAAGGTGAGCTGCATTGACCTCGACAACCAATTAGAAGTAAATGCGTAGAAGACTCAATGAAGTCTCCAAGAAATGTAGATTTAACTTTATATTTTTAAAAAACGCGCAATTTCAAGCTGCAAATTAAAACTTTTCGAGAAAGTCACATGACACACATTCGGATCATTAAATTATCCGGACTTCTCAACATGTTTTTTGCTCGGTAGTAGTGAGAATACGTCATAGCTTTAAGGTATGTTTGTAGTTCATGTGACTTTAAATGAATTTTGCTTATTAATGGGACGCCGGGGAGGTTTATTGTTGTTCCGTGGCTGAGGAACTTTGGAAATTTAAGTTAGAGCCATTGGAGGTTGATTTTTGACATGAAGTATCCAGTTGGCGAAATGGGGAGCTTAAATAACCTATTTAGTTCTAGTTAATGGACAGAACTGCTCGTTTTAATTATGGAAATTGGGAATATTGGTGTTGATGAACAAATTGCTTGAAGTTCCTGTTGTACAGTTTTACTAATTTTATTATGTGTAGCCGCAAACTCTTCTTTGGTTTCATGACCACAGAACTTAAAGTTTCTAGCTTAGTTTTATATGTATCTATTGTCATCACTCCGACGGTTAATAAATGGTGTTTAATTATTCAAGAATGCATTCATTAGCTACGTTTATATATTGTACATCGACCAATTCAGGTCATTTAAATCCTGCTTTATAAATATCGGATTGGTCAAAAACTACACGATTACTTTAGAGGTAATATTGCACAAGAATTCTAAATTTCAACAACATGGAATCTTACAAATGATAGGAACAGACACCCGACTCTTTAATAGCTAATCCAAAAAGCAGCACTTCCTAATCGCCAGTCAAAAGTTCCCTTACCAAAATCTGCGCTAAGTTATAGTGTAGTAAACACTTTTAACTGATTAACAGGGTCAATTCATTCTCAACCATCATTATTGTTAATCTTGTTCAAAGAAGTTAAAAACTCAGAAAAAATAGGAACCAATACAAGCCCAAAGCCTCCTATCCATCACAGCCCCAGCGGCATTTTGAATTATCCGATGACAACTAAGCAGCCAATCATGTGACTTATTGGTAAAAGAAAATACGAACTTATTGGGATGGAATTCTGGCATAAAAGAAAATTTTTAAATTATACTAAGAAGATATGGAAAAACAGGGCGAAGCCATGATGACACGCGAGCAGTTGATTGAAAAGGCTCGAGGTTTACCCAAAGAATTGCAAAATTTTTTCGCACGATATCCGGCTAAAGCAATAGCGCGTGAGGTAACGTTGGCTCGGGCAGATATCTGGAAACGGTTAAGTGTGCACGATAGTGAGTTTACGGCCAGCACACGAGCAGATTTACACCGTGTAGAAGAGCGAATTGATGCGTACACACGCGAAGAAGTAGCACGACCTCCGTTTGCTGCGTGGAAAAATCCGTTGACGCATCGATGGTATGGACCGGTTTATACACCACGACAGCGGATTAACCTAGTAAAAGCTGCTGAAACTCATGGATTATCAGAACTTCTAGAAACCTACCCCAAAGAATGGAAGTTAGTACGACCTGCAAAGTTTCGAGAGGAAAAATTGTTAAGCATGCCGGGCTTACGGCCCAATTTGCGGGGTTCACGATTGGGATCGCGCGTTAAAGGGCACGCGTGGGAACGTCGTATACCGCAACGTCAGGAAACCATTAGGCAAGCTATGAAAGGCATGGGAGATTTAATCCAATCATGGCGACGTGTAAGTATTTTAATTGTGCACAGTACAGTAGTAAAGCGAACACAAGTTCGTATAGAGCTAACGGTACTTAATTCTAGTCGGGACATGGCCGCAACTGGAAAGCGTGGCCTAAATAAGGAAGCAGATAGAAACATGGGTGAACTAGCTTGTGTACGAGTCAATGAGTTGCGAGGAGAATTACATATTACAGGAGAATAGGATAACCTGAAATTCTAATCAAGACCATCCAAGCGTGTGCACGCGCGCCAGTGTAACTCACTATTCACTATTAATAACACGAAGATATAATCTGAAGGCTACATTTGGCCATAGTGAAAAGTTATCGGGTGGAACACCTCAAATTTGCGACGAAGGCAGCGTAGGCTTTGACAAGATATCGGCAATGAAACGCAAAAAGTCGCTGGTAAGGCGAAGTTCTACCCTTATGAGGGTGTACAAGTTTCGTGTTATTCGGGTAGAGATTGTGTTACGACGGTGTTTAACGGGAGCGGTAGAAGATTCGTCGTCGTATACTTTTTTCATGTAAACGGCGATATGCGCTTGAGCGATGCGTGAAAGGCTTAGGATATTGGCAAAGTAGTATCTTAACGTGATGATGTTACGTTTCAAGGAGGATGAGCAATGCTCAATGATTTTGAGAACTTTGACAGCCAATTTGTCTAGAAAAACTAAATACGGAGCCCATAGTCTGTAGGGAAAGAGAAGCAACGGAACAAGTGGACGAATGAATCGATAATAGGCATTTTGTAGAGGAAAACGAAACTTCACAAAGTAGGGACTCGATTTGAAGAAAGAAATCCAATTACGGATGTACGAGTAAGATAAGAGGTGCTATTAGAAGATTATGATTGATGCGAATCAATTAGTTGGGAAGATTTAAGGAAACATTAAAAAGTGCAAATGAGGCATACGGTCGGTAGTCATAATACGTACGTTAATGAAATGAACTGGAAGAGGGGGAAGCGGTTTTCCGGAGGTTGACCTGGACGAATGAGAACGACGGGATGAAGTTCGTGAGCCAGACATGATTTCGAAGACGGGCAACAGTACAAGCCTGTAAAATTAAATGAGAGGTATAAGTTGCAAAGAGAGGGAGAAGGGCGAACCGGCAACACATGGAGAAGTTATTTTCAAGTTCGTGGTGACCATAAATGTGGCATCAACAATATCAACACCGGCAGGTAAGACAAATGACGAAAGGGGAAGCGCGTATGTCCATCAATCCAAAAGCGCTGCTTTGCTAGTGTACAACACATCGACAACGTTGCTCAATTTTCCTATTGTCTCCAAGGCAGCGTCGTAAGCTCCATCACGGGGCGCTTCGTCGAAGATAATCAAACATGAGCTACCTTGATCGAGTATACCGACGATTATTTTATCGAGGATCATTTGGCTGAGTTTACGCTCAACCTGTTGAGTATCCAAACCCACCATACGAGCTACATGATCAATTTCAACGCGGCTGTAAGGTTCGATTACTTTTATCAAATTCTGTTCGAGCATTGTGTCGTACAACCTGCGAAGGTGATTTGCAATGAATCTGTCACAACCCAATTCATAGCGATAAGTTGTAAGTGCTTTTTCGTATTCTTCCAGAGACCGGTCTGCATGAGCTTTGGCAACGGCCTTCATGGCATCAAGTTTTTTTCCCGCGTATTTGGCAGCGTGGGAAGACCTCATCAATTGGGATACTTCGTCAGTCATATTAAGCATAATTTTACATAAAAGCATATACTGAAAAGCGCAGGTAGCCTTTTCAGTTTCATCTAACGAATGGTAACCTTCTACGGCCTCAACAAAGTAAGAATAAGCCGTGGTAAAATCACGATCTTCAGCGTGAAGCATGCCACTTTGCATGTCCAGACCTGACTGAAGTAACGGGGGTGTGTAAACTGAAGCAGCAGAAGTTCTAGCAGAGGTCAAAGCAGCTTTGGCTTTTGAAAAATTACGAATAGCATGATAGACACGAGATTCAAGTAATTGAACTTCGACGAGCATTAACTTATCATCTAAACGTTTTAATTGTCGTAAAAGGGTATTAATCAAGGATAGAGCGTCAAACCAAGCTTGTTTTTGCATGTACAAAGCGACTAAGCGTGTTTCCAAAGCCTGACGGAGAAAACTTCGACGCTCGGATAAGGTCCATTCAATGCAAGACTTAACAACAGAGATTTGTAGATCAGTTGTCTCGGGGGTTTGTCCAAATAAATCCAACAATTGACGAACTAGTTTGGCCGTCTTAGCCTTAGCTGACCCGGAAAACGTATCGCGGGTTGTCGCAACCAGTTGAGCAAGATCTGTATAGCGAGCTTGATCACGATAGAGTTGTCCTAAACCCATTAAAGCATTTTCCAAATTTTTTACCGCGACATCGGAAGTGCCGATCTTTTCATTTAATACTGACTTGTACAAAGCTTCTGCCTCACTTGGATTTTCCTTGGATAGGGTACGCGCTTTTGAAATATTGGCGGTAATTTGAGTTAGCGAGGGCGACTTCGTCGTCATTTTTTCAAGTCTTTTCAATCGAAATTGTTCAAATGCAAACTCCTCAAGTATCAAAAACTTTTAAAATATTTTTTTTTCAAAAATAATTAACCAATTTACTCCAACGCATCCGCGTGCATTTTCGCTAAATTTACGCGTAAACTCGTAACGGTTTGGGAATAATTTTCTCCGGACGCCACAAAGTGGCTCACGACCAATTTGGCTTCTGTGAGATTTATTGATAAGTAATCCGGATAAAAGTAACGTCGGACCGAAGCGGGTTGTGCCGAAAGTGAAAATTTGAAAATTATGGGAAATTGTTTATGAAGCTTTACCGGCTAAGTTGGGAATTGATATTCAATGTATCTGTTATTTTATATTGAATCTGGAGTTTTGTTAGGAAAGGAAGTTTAAAGAAGGATTGAGATGTTCATTAATTGTCCCAGAAAAAGTGCATAGGGTAATTCTGGCCAGGAAAAGTTTTAACCATGGTAAATATGGACATGATAAATAGTACAAGAAGACTTGAAGCAAAGATGAATTGAACCATTCGATTTCGATTGAAAGGAGAATTTTGATATGAAGAAAAAACACGAGACAATATGGGTTTATTATCGGAATATTGCTGAGAGAGAAGCAATGTATACATGTATGTTATGAAGGATATCAAATAACCAAAGACTTTAACAAATAATACCGATTCTCGATAAATAATATTGGATGTTATTGAAAACAGAGCATTTCTCGGGATCAGAGAGAGTGAATAAGTATAGGAGGACGTTTGTTTAATCTATTCGTAAGGGGATAAGTTAGCACTTGTTGCATAATACAACGAACCAATGGAAACAGAGTTAGTTCATAAAGTCAAGTGTACGAACCAATTCCAGAGTAATCCAATTGCTGAAAATTGAAGTAAGTGAGTTTAATGCTAACGAAACACAAATAACGGGGGAAAAGTCACTGGCTCTAAAGCTAAGCAATTCTGATTTGGCATATAAACCAGTCATAAAGAGAGAAATGATGGGGGCCATGTAATAGAGTGCCGTGATCGAGGATAAATTGCAGTAGAAAGGATGAACGAGAATTTCCTTCATTTGAAGGAGTAATGCATCGAATATAATACTTGATACTTGAGCAAAGAAAGCGTAACGTTTGTACTTGAATTTTCCAAAGCCCGTAATTGCTGAGCCTATACAGATCACCAAAGTGAGGGGCAGTAAATATCTAGGAGGGATTTTTGAACTAGTGGCTCTAGTTGACCTTGGTATAACCAGGCCTATGATGAGTACGAGCATAGGGGTTAAAGCTTTGGTTACCTGGATAGTGGATGAGCCGAGCGGTATAGCTAGAACGGGACCAAGTAAAAAATTGAAAGTGTACAAGAAACCAATGGGAAAGACTTGAAGGAGATAGCGTCCAATGGTCATTTTGAATTGTTTTTCGGGTGGATGAACAATTTTTGTCGTCCGGGATAAGATCAAGGTAACAATCATTGTTAAAATCCAATGCCAGGTAATAATGATGGGACCTTGATATTAAGTTAACATAAGAATATGTTGCATAAAAGCCATCCTATACACACCATGACCTATTTGAGGCAATTAGCAAAACTAATTTCACGGATTAGAGTAAATCAACCGAATTTACATACGAAATTGAAGATGATCTGTTATGAACCAATTGAAAAGAGTTTGCAAATAACTTGACGACAGCCAAATCCTGCAAAGAAAATATGAATACGCATGAATATTCAATAGTTAGGCAAAAAGTACACCTATACACTTGATGATTCAAATTAAAGAGTTTGTTCAATTACCAAAAAACCCATCTTGGGCTTATCCACCAGCGCGGTTTAGTCGGGAGAGGTGGCTGCGGCCAATTTGCTAAAATTGGTGTAGAGATGGAATCTTTTCCCAGTTCGAAGGATAATGAAGGAGAATGCATAGTGAAGAAGTGTTGAATTTTAGTAAGTAACGGTTGGCTTGTGCAAGTTTATGGAGAGTAGAAACATATCCCATTGGGCCAGTACTGAGACTCTTTATAATACTTATTGTTCAGGAGGTCGAGCTACTGGAGGATGAGCTAGCTAAAATCCATGTATTAAACTATTTAATGAAAGGGGATGTAACTGATATTCCTTAGAACTATTTCATGGATACAACAAGGATCCAATTCTCCTATACACTTGGCCCCACTGATGTTTATATGTTACGTTTAACGTTTTATCCAGCATTCGAGACACTAGTTTAAGTGCACGATGAATATAGATTAAAGTCAAGTTGGGAAACGATGCGATGCAAACAAATGGAATACTAGAATTCAAGTTATCACGACACGCGATTGAATGAAAGTATGCATGGCACAGTTTTATTCACACATGACGAGTTCAAGCTACACGGCACACAGCATTGCGTGCCTAGTTCGACTTTTAATATAAATGAAATTTTGCTGTTATTTGGAAAGATTTTAACATATTTTCTACAGTATCAGTATTTCCATGTTCACCTATCCCATCCACTGCTTAACTATCTATCACCAATCCCAGGTTGGTCGAAACGTGGAGAAATTTAATTCGTCAGAACTCATTGCATACCACGAGCTCATATCCAGCGCATTCAAATCCTTTTCCATGGTAAACGTTGCACCACCTGTTGCAGTCGTACCAGCTATATGATTAGGAAACATTTCAATGGGCTCTAAACTACAGAACAAACGGGTACAATTACTCGTTGGATCTGGATTATCATTTGCAGTTCCGGCTATTGTTGTTGCCATTACTGCAGTCGTTTGTAGTGATTGAACGGGGGTTCGATCAGCTGAAGTTAATTTAGCGGAATAGTTGATTGACATATTATCAATAGGGCCATCATCCATATTGTATACTGGAGTTCGATTTGTTACATCGTCAAGTCCTTTATCGCCATGTTTATCCGTAAGAATACACTCAACTTGTGAGTCTGTTGGAGTAGTTGAAGTAGCACTGGTTAAATCTGTTAAGCTCTCGGCCATGATTGAAGCGTCGATCCCACGTTTTTGTTGTAAAGCTGGATCCCCCGTTAAATTGGTTGTGGCATACTTATCTGTAAACATTTGAAGAACTTGTGGGGGACTCGAAGGTACATTAACCGGGGTACCAGAACGATGAACAGGAGAATTATTGGCAGATTCACGAATTGGAGTAACGGGTCGATTGGCTTGTGTACATGAACTTATGATGGATTGGGAAGTTGAAAATGGGGACTCTGATTTGGTTGTCGCAATTGTGGTAGTAGCTGGAATTGTTGTTGAAGTTGTCGTCCCAGGCACACCTTTTAGTATGGCAGTTAGACAATCATCGTAGATACCTTCGTTAACGCATGGTTGGTCAACTTGACAAGTTGATTCATCTGTTCTAACTTTGTTGGTGGAATTGAAACTGCTCACGCTAAATTTTAGCATTGATAACCCGGTAATACCGTTTTGACATGGACTAACCTTATGATTTCCTCTTTCACGGCGGGTAAAACTTCGACGGGATTGAGTATGCCAACTCGGGGACTACTACTTGTGGGTGCTTCTAAATCTTCACTTACGGGGACGGAAAATCCAGTGGAACAGCATTGTTTCATGGAGTTTGAGTTATCGTGCAACTTTCCAGGTTGCCATATTGGTTCACTGCGTAACTCAATGCTATGGGTCATGAAGGAGCGCAATCGACGCTCGTCCATACTTTGACGTAACTTTCTGGGTCTTCCACGTCTGGTTGGCCGACGAACAGCATCGGGGAAAGCACCTTCACACATTCCTCGTTGTCGATGTCTCGTCAAGGCATCTTGTCGAGCGAAACCTTGATTACAGGCACATTTATATGGCTTCTCACCTGAGTGAATCTTCATATGTCTCTTGAGATCATGTTGTCGAACGAAGGATTTATGACATATATTACAACGATATTGTCTATCGCCCAAATGGGTTTGTATGTGTGCCCGAATATTTTCTCTGCGACCGAAAATTTTACCACAATTTGGATATAAGCATGTCCATTTATGGGTAACTGGATCTTGATTGCTGATGTACGCTTGAACGGTTTCGGGAGATATTCCAGTATCCTCTATTGAGGCATCTAGTAGCGTTCCGGCAATTGATACACCTTGGGCTTGGGATAATGAAGATTCCATGGTGGTAACCCGTGGTATACCACACGTTAAGGAAGCGGAATTTGATGAGTCAAGGTTTGATAAAAACGAAGCATGCTGGGATAACGGAGAGGCAATGGGATCCATGGGATGGTAGGACTGGGGAAAAACAGACAGGATTTCTGATTTTCGTATGGAATGGTATGGGCCGGACGGACGATTAACGGGCTTTGATGTGGTGAGCTTTTCGTGGCAATCATCGGAATCCTCAGTTGACAAGCCATTTGCAGAAATTAAGCCGGAAACGGTTGATCGAGATTCGGACACAGCGGGAAATTGAAAGTTATTTGAATCACGATTTAATCGTACCATTTGACAAGTGGATAAGGATAATTTCGTCGGTGTGGTTAATGGAGTGGGTAAAGTTTCATTGTTTATGTTAGGATTGAATGCTTCTGGGCCGGTAGTGAGAAGACTTGGGCATCCATGAGGCAATCGGTTTAACGATTTTAACTCTCCATCTGATGAGCCAGGAGGTGAATTAGAGACGATGATATGAGTTGAGGAGGGGAATTCAAATTGTTGTAATTCGAGTAAATGTGATAAGGGACGAGAAAGGTTAGCTGAAATTGGTGGGGCATTTTCATTCAACTGTGGAGGAGGTGGATAGCAAGAGATATTTTGATCATTTCGAGCATCGTATAAGTAGTCAGAGGCGTTGAATAGGGCTTCGGGAGCAGCAGTCAATGGTACGGGAGACCAAGTCGCAGAAGTTGAAGACTCTGGTACGGTTAGTGAAGTGGATGTGGAAGAAGATGAATTGTTATTCGGGTAGAGGGGTAAATCTTGATCGCAGTGGGTGGTGGAAGAGTTGGGTAGAGTAAAGGGCTTTTGAGCGGATTGTTGATCTGAGGGTAAAGTGGGTAACTTTGAAGTGGAGGGTGAATCTTGGGATAATTGAAGCAAATTTGAGGAGGAATTATTATGTGACGAGGGGTTTGTTTGGCGAAGTAAGTTTAAGCCTCGTCTAGAAATGAATTGGTTCGGAGGATGGTGATGATGGGGTGTGAAAGTAGCAGTCTGGATAGGTTCGGAAGACATTTCTAGAACGGTGGTCGAATTCATACGGCGATGAATAGCACTGGCGGGGGAACCAGAAAGGACACTGATTCCTGTAACAGGGGCCATACTTGGCTGGTTAACATTACTTAGCGGGCCAATCCATTCGTAATTGCCGCTGAGATCGCGAAGCATGATTAGCGACGACGAAGACGGCGGTGGCGAAAACACGGGGGAAGGGGAGAAGTACAGTTGATGGGGAATTTGAGGGGATATTGGTAGGTATGAAGGATGAGGGGAAGAGTTAGTAAAATGATGTTAATAAGTTGAAAGGTTTAACGGGCATTTAGTCCTCGGGTAGCCTGATTAGCTGAATTAATCAATGCGACTTTTAAGGGAAAAAGGTAGCTGGATAGTTAAGTGAGGGAAGGTTGAAATCGCATGTTAAACAGAAGGACGATATTCCTGAGCGATGATGGGAGCGGCGGCGGCGGCGACGGCGACGACGACAGAGCCAGAAAGAATTGACGGACGACCAATATATTCATAAATATATATAAATATATAGTGCGGTTCAATCGTCCCAGCGATTCCGTTAATGCAAACAAGTTTAATTAGCTTGTAAGTGGATTGTATTAAAAGCAATGATGATATATTTGCGAGTCGAATGAAGTATTACCGACCCGACCTTCCCGCGGTCGCATCAAAAAGGACTAAAATGACCTGGAATGAGTTGGTGTTAGGTGATAGAGTTGAGATAAGCCGATATACTCGAGAATTGTGTATTCGAGTATTGCGGGTTGGGGAGGCGAAGGGAGCAAACAGGGACAGAGGGGAAGGTTAACGATGAAGCCCTTGGGATTAAGAGAATCGATTAGGAAAAAGATTGAAGAGGGGAAGAAATTGGATGAAAGTAGCGTGAGTGAGGAGCGTGTAAAATGTGCACGATAGCGCTAGGGATGAGTTGAAAGGAAGATATACTGTGTAAATTTGGGTGGAATTAATGTAGATAAGTCCGAAGAAATGGTAAGTTAAGCTGAAGTGAATCAAGGTGTAGGGGAGGAGAAGGGAAGGGAGATGGAGATGGAGGAAAGAGAAGGAAAGGGAATGCAAATGGATAGACGGATGGATTGATGGATGGATGGATGGATGGATGGATGAATGGATTGATGGACGGATGGATGGAAGAAAAGCAAAGGGAAAGGGAAAGGAAAAGGGAAGGGAGAAGGAAAAGGAAAAGGTGAGTTAAGCAAGGAGCAAGCGATTGGAAATAATGGAAAACACAGATACATACAAGGGTAAGTAGAGAAGAGAGAACGAGCAAGCAAGCCGACAAGCAAGTAGACAGTCAAGCAAGCATGCACATTGACATACATACAAACTGATTTTACTTGCTTTACTTTCGGGCTGATCAGACCGTCGTCAAGTCACTTACGACAAAGCACCCGAAAATAAGGGAAAACACAAAACCCAGTGACCTCGTTGTCAAGAGCAACCAATTAGCCTCAGCGAGATTTGAGCCACATTTGACGAATTAGTAGCGAGGAATGGGAGCTGGACTTTCCTGATTAGGCATTTTCCATACAAATTTACGTCATGGCTATTCCGGATTAGGAAGTATGCTTATATCAGTCAGCTCGTACCACACACGAAACGCAAGAAGGTTTTGCCTTGCACCTCACACTGGGTAATTCGCCCTTTCCCAGCTTGGTTGTGCGGTTTCCTCGGGAGTCTCAATTCCTTCAGCCCTAAGAGACTTCCATGGCTCTTTCCTTCACAATCCCCGTCTCTTTCTCTTTTCTGCGTTGTGCAAGCGTGTGGTTTGGTGGGTTTTATTTTTTAGATCTGGTGTGGTTTTAGTATTGGTCGAATTGTCTAGTTTGAAAATTTATCGTCAATTTCACACCTCCCAATATTTTTATATTTGGTATGTTGCATTGAATGTCAAAGGATAGTAGAGTTTGTAAGTGGGTATATGATTAACATTCTATATGGATATGTGTATATTTGGTTTGTAAATGCCTTAAGTGTTCTTTCCAAATTTTATGTTTGCTTTTTCTTGCTTCCATCATCATTGTATACATTTGAGTATCTTGTATACTCGAAATTTTCATAAAAGTCATGCTTTCCCTTAAGAAATCATTCGTTCAACATTCATATTATGGCCTTTAAGCTTACTGATTAATAGGGTATTACAGTAAACCTGCTGACAACGATTTACACTAAGTGTATTGCAAACAAAGATGTGCCACTTTTAACGCAAATCATGAAATAGTTCCACTACCAGCTAGTAAAATGAATAGGTTACGCTATATATATTCAAATTTTACGTAGGCATGAATCTCCACGGTATTAAGTAAATAGTGAATTTCATTTATGTCCGTTGGAATGGGTGACGATACTTTGGTCAAGTGTACCAAGTAGCTTAGTATATACATATACATATTCTACATGTGCGAATTGAAATTGTTTAAAAAAGCTTACTTATACTGTACACCTCGGTAAGTTGCGCATGCAAGGTACGCATAAATTAAACATATCCTCCACATCTCCCTAATGCTATCTATTCATTCCCCTGGTGAACGTAGATTTTTCGTAGGCACAACAAATACATAATATTATCGGCGCCCAAGATGTGTGTAATTACAACGATTACAAGCAAGCTTACATTCTTTTGCCTCGAATTTCCCTTACACACTAACAACGTTTTGTTCCTTTAGCCCAGCTAAGCGCGCGCTTGCGTGCGTGCTTATCCTCTAACAATGAATAGCAATGGTTACACATTTTAAAAACTCATCGTATTCGTTTTAAAAGTTCACAAGCGAATATTTACATTGGTATACATTAACACGCGGTGTACAGGGAAGTTCGGTTCTCAGGTCCGATGAAAAATGTCCGAAATCATCAAACCCTCTCTCCCCTTGTCGTTTCTTCTGTAGTTTATCCTATCTCAAGCTCTGATACGCTGTTCTGTTCATCATATGCCTTCCACGCTACGGCTAAGCGTCAACTACCCCTCCTATAAATATTAAGTAACCCCAGCATGCCTATGTGCAAAAGAAGCTATACCCGATTTTACATCCAACTTTACGCACTTGGACTCGTACTACACATCTAGTTTACATCTCAATTTAACCTCATTAACTTAACCTTTACTCCCCTTGAAAAAATCATTCTAACCCCTGGCGATTACTTGGTCATGATGTGTATATAATTACAATTACTTTCAACACTCATTCGTACACTCCTACTTTACATTGAACCTCCCAAACTGTGCCATGTCATTTCATGTTATACCATATCATATCATATCCTATCGAATCGTATCGCGTCGCATCGTATAGTACAATTTACTATTCATCCTTCATTTTAACATCCCGAATACTCCTCTCATAAACAATAAAGATTCAAAGCTTCCCAATTCCATATGGTAAGCCAAGCCAAATCCAAGTATTACGTTCCCCTAAAATTTCAAATTTACTTCAAATATCTACTTTAAGTACAACCTTATAGTCCCTTGATCAACCACACATTATTGCTCCCGACAACCACGTCGCAAAAGCTCTCTGCCCCCATTCTTCTTGGCTAGTCTCTCCCTCCATTTTGCCCTATACACCAGAACCGTCTTACCTAATCAATAAATTGGTCACCGCTTGGCGCTGACTAAAATGTTGTTTAGTCAGCGGTAGTGATATGTAAGCGGACTTAAGCGAAGTAGAAATCGCGTAGCGAGAAGATAGAGTAAGTTGGTGAAAGTAGGGAAAAAGATTTTATGGGCTTTTTTTCAAAAAAAAAAAGATAATTGGGTAAGTTAGTTCGGCATAGTTTTGGTTTATATTAACAGATGGCATTTAAAAGACATAATGTTTTTGAAATTAAGTTTTCCCGGATTAACCAAGTGAATACTGTGATTTGCCAGGCTTGAATGAATCGGTCATTACGGACCGTCAGTATAACCCCGCCAAAAAGTTTTCTACTACAAGTTTAGTTAGACAAAATGCAAATTTTTGTTAAAACCTTGACGGGTAAAACCATTACACTGGAAGTAGAATCCAGTGATACAATTGAAAATGTTAAATCGAAAATTCAGGGTACGCTTAATCATTTTTCATCCTTTACTCAAATTCCCTCAATCATATTTTAACGCATGCGCACACACGCGCACCCTTTCTCCCACCCGCAGACAAGGAAGGCATTCCCCCAGATCAACAACGTTTAATCTTTGCAGGCAAACAACTGGAGGATGGGCGCACTCTATCGGATTATAACATCCAAAAAGAATCTACACTTCACCTAGTCCTACGATTACGTGGTGGCGCTAAAAAGCGTAAGAAGAAAGTTTACACTACCCCCAAAAAGATTAAACATAAACGCAAGAAAGTTAAGTTGGCCGTACTCAAATACTATCGTGTCAACGGTGACGGCAAAGTTGAACTTCTCAAGAGCAACTGTCCCCAGGAAAGCGTGAGTGCTGTTAACCCTAACCCTAACCCTAACACCCTCTTTTAACTCTGCTGCTGACGTCATGGCTGACTAACCATATCTTTCGTGATTAGTGTGGCGTGGGCATCTTCATGGCGCAAATGGAAAATCGACAGTATTGCGGCAAATGTCATCTGACATATATTCCAGAGAGCAGTCAGGCGGCCGCTTAAAGTTAACGGACTATGGTAACAATTCTTTGTCGTTGTCTTGCAGATGACTAGAACCTGTAATGCAGTTTAATGACAAGCTTAAGATTTTCTGGTGAAGCATGTAATTACATGTGTAAGAGGTAAATTCGTGAACAATTGCAACTATTTATCATTTTAAGTGAAGAAGTTTCAATACAGTTTGTTTAAATCGTGGACAATGCAAGTATACGTTATACCAAGGAAAGTAGGGCAATGCATGGCTGAATATTTACGATACACTTTTAATTTGATGAATTGGGCGTACAAGGTGGAAGGTGTGATTAATTATTTAGCGTATTTCAGGGATGCTTTATTCATGTTAATGTCATACTCAACCCATCGTGTACAAAAACGGGACACACTTGAACCCGCCAGGGACCGAGTTGATTGGGCAATGTGACCATCGCTATCACAAAGATCCGAGACAATGTACCCCGGGTTCATTACACAACAACCCATATAGTTTATCGTGAAAGCAGGCGCTTCGTAGTCGGCGATTACTAAAGCCGTAGGAATGGGATATAAGCTTAAACTGCGCGCTGTATCCCAAAGAATTGGTCGAACAGTGGACGGAAAGGGTGATAAATGGGATTGATCGAGTAAAATTTTTGTTATTCGGCGAGCTTCGTTCAAATTATCAACAGATTGAGATGAATCAATCAAGGGATTCGCAGTGGAAGTTTGAGTTGTCGAAAATTGACAATTTAACGAATCATTATCATCGTTTTCTTCGTCTGGAAGATGTGTAGTAGAATGGTCAGATGTCGTTGAGGTAGATGATTCACCGCGTGAAGCAGGTTCGTCACTGGGGAATGAAAGTTTCATGTGTCTAATGCGTGATGATATATTGTCTCTGAAAATAACCATTTCACCAACACATCCAAACCATGTTAATCGTGAAGGATTAGTTGTCCAGATAACTTGACCTTGATTATAAGGTCTTGTCGATTGATTTTGGACGGCCAATGAACCCCACACTTCCTTGTTAGCCTCAGCAACAACTTTATTTATTCGTTTTGTGAAAAGAGATGGAATTTTGAATCGGGGTAATGGAATAGGTGTTCCGGCAGAAAATGAACTAGACCACGGATCGCCATCACCCGGTACAAATATGAGGGTGGTGCGGGCAAGTATCTCTGGGAATTCGGATAAAACTTGGGCTAGTTCGTCAAAGGCCCGTTTATACTCAATACTGTTTGAATTGACTGCGGACGATAGTGCTGCTACGGGTGAGAAGAGTATAGGTACGGCTACTGTAGACTGCCTATACACATTCCGACAAAAGTCCCCCGTGATAACGAAAGCGAGGGGAAGACAACTCGGGGGATATGTAGAATACGTGGAAAACATTTTTCGAATGGCCGTTAAAGTATCCGATGATGATAAATCGTAGCATGAAGCTACGGCGATTAAGGAGCTTGTAAACTTTGTGGTAGTGGATAGAGAGGAAGGTGGATACACCTTAGCTTGTAATTGTCGCATTTGGGTGCCAGTTTCCCGTTCACTACCTAGACCGAGAAAGTTTGTCCAAGCAAAGGTTGAACCGGTAACGAAAGATGTGTAAGTGGAACTAGCGGAAGCAGTAGTGTGGGGATCAGGATCAGTACCATCACCAGGTATCGTGGGTGTAGCGGGGTCATGTATGCCCAGGGTTAAGCGGCGCGGTTCGCAGGGAGGATGGCCGATGAAGTGAACATAGAACACACCATTAATGTTATTGTCGATAATGTTCAAGTTAGTGACCGAATGAGCATCATTAATGGAGTTAGAAGGGCGTAGGGGATTAGTTTCAAAGTAAACCCCGTCGACGAGTACAAACATTCCCGGAGTAAAGTGTGAAAGTTTGGGCGAAGGAAGGGATTTGGTGAGGGAAAAATCAAGGGAGATGGTAGCGGATGGATCAGAAAGGGAAATTTCATTGTTAGAAATTCGCACTAGAAGGCCAAATAGAATGTGACAAGTGTTATGGCGACCGAGAAGGTTGATAATTCTAGTGATCTGATTGTTTTGGGAGGAAGAATTCGAGGTCAGTTTGGGTAAAACTTTAGGAAGAAAATGAGGATTTTTCTGCACACGCTGTAAGGTTAAGTGATAAATATGATGATAGTATTGAGTTTTTAAGGATGGTGGTGGAAACAATTGAAATTTGTGAAGTGGTGTAGTAGCGGGTAAAGTTTGAAAATTTTTAGTAGAAGTGTTATAAATTAATCGAGGCAAGGTAAAGGCGTCGACAACTTTAAGCCAGTTGTGAACGTTAATAGAAGTCTTTTCGACCAGTAGTCTTGAAGATGATGGATGATTTGGGAGTGGAAGTGAAGAATCATCTATACATTTAGAAGACGCCGGTATACTGTGTAAATTTGAAAGATTGGATAAACCATCCTTTAATAAAGTATCGTGGGAAATAGGTTGTAGGCGGCCCTGTACAAGATAGGCTTGTAACAATTCAAGAATTTTCTTGAGTAAATCACTTTCCCCGTATACAATGATATCCCCATTTTCCCGTTTCCATAAACGAGCAACTTCTTCGAGGACTCGTAAAGCCAAACCTTGTTCACGCCAACCTGATCCACAGTTCCGCCCAATAAATGTAGCCAGGACGTTTAGCGCTGACGAGGATAGCGTTAAGTAGTACTTTTTAGTGAAGATTCTATACGCCAGCGGACCCAATAACTTTGGGGGAAGGAGTATTGGTAAAACCGTGGGTTTTAACGATGAAAAATTTGCCGTACTGTCACCTGTGTCCCATCCTGTCTGATTTTCCATATTCCCTGTGAAAGAAATCCCTTGAAACCACTTTTAAATCGTCTTTTCGTCCGTTAAAACACCCCAAATCCGATCCTCACCTTGTTCCAAAACCGGCAGGTCCTCCTCTCAGTATCCTTCGCTCCTTCCCACTTCCTTACTCCGTCTTATGTAAGTCGCCAAGAGTGACATTTGGGATGTGTGCGTAGGCGATGGGGGGGTGTGGGTATCCGGGGGAGGGAAGTTGGGTGGTTTTGGGAGGATTAATTACAGGATGAATACGTCCATTTATACTTGCATATTTGTATGCCTGGTAAAAGCCTTGCTAAATTATTCTGTCCCCTCCTCTTCCAATCCTCATAATATCTGCTCCCATCGTTGTCTACATAACCATTTCATTGTATCACTTGTATATCTCCTAGCTATTCAATGGTTATACAAGTATCCATTTCTTCAACTTTTACTCTTTATGTATTGACTCATGTTACTCTACCCTTAGGCTGAATTATATTTTAAATATTCACTTCATTACCCCTTCAAATGTGTTCTTCCCTGTATAATACTTACATGCTATACAAAACTCTCCTACGCCCATGTCCGTAAATTTTCCCCTTCCCTATCATATTTCCTCTTATCTATCCCCCACCACCTATGACGTCATATAAAAGAGTTGCTTACTAGTCTGTCTGGTCATGTGTATTTCGTTTATCTGAAAACAAAATGCGAAATCTTCTCGAAATAGATAAAAATTGTTATTCAACATTATTAGATTTTATTCTTCTTCTTTTCCTAATTTTTTCTCTAAAATATAATTTTACTTGTTTTACGTGTCATTAAGGGTTGATTAATTTGAGTAACCCAAACTTGAATTAATACAACTTCCAACCATACTCCCTCGAATCGGCGTATTCACCCCCAATACGTTTAAATATACATATTTGTCTATACCCCTTCATCATTTACTACTTAATACATTTATATAATATGTATGTACTGCACACAATTACTTACGTTTACAACCCCTAAACTTACCCTTGTGAACTTTTAACTAGCTAACTCTCCCTTCTACACCTCCAAACCTCTCCGGCCCCGCTGCCAATAATGAGCTAAACTGGAAACCTAAACATGTCACATGATATTAGGTCAGATGATCAGAATTTGGATGGTTTTGGGTGAATTTACACCTTCTTAATCGCGCTCGTACTCGCGCTCGCACTTGTGCTTGCACTCGTGCTCATGCTCATGCTCCGTCTCATGTTAATTCAAACTTTACACTTCTCATTCATGGTTTGTTGAAAGGTAAAAGTTGGCTATATCGTCTATTAAACATTATTTGATTAGCAAATGACTCGCTAACTCCATTACTATAGAAGTTTAGGAGTGTCGTTATATAGTTATCTTTAACTTGGCAAAAGTTCACTTTCAAAGTGTAAAGTTAACGGGGAATTAAGCGTCATCATAATGGACACTCTGGATGATAAACCTGTGCTTGAACCAGCTGTCGTTGGTCAAGTTGACGAATTACCCGTTCCCGATGAAATTCCTCCGTCCCAAGAAGCCCTTGAGAAGTTAATTCTGGATGCTAATATACTCTACTCTCAAGCTCATTATCAAGAAGCCGTGGACATTTATTCAGCTGCAACAGAAATGCAATCGAAGATAAACGGTGAAATGGCCGTTGAAAATGCCGATTTACTATTTCGTTACGGTAGATGTTTATATCAAGTGGCAATTTTGAAAAGTGATATTCTCGGGGGAAAAATGTCCTCTCTAGACGCTGATAAAAAAGTTCCAAACCCAACCGAAGTTGGAATCCAAGGCAGTCGTGAGAATATTGCCGCACTATCCACTTCAAGTGTAAAAGCTTCACCCCCAAAGGATGGCGCATCGGTGGATATTGATAAATCCCGCTTTCAAATACTTGATAATACTAACTTAAATGACGTTAGTGAAAATGATTCTAACGCCAGTAATGATGATGATGGTGATGGTGATGATGACGATGGTGCGTCAGCAGTCGCGGAGGAGGACGATTTTGCTAATGCCTATGAGATACTCGATCTTGCGCGGGTTTTACTCAGGCGTAGATTGGATGCATTAGAAGCACAGTGCACGCTTGACAAAATTGATGATACCAACGCTAAAGGCGCAGAATCCCCAATTAAGCATACGCAAAAGTTACTCGCTGATACCCTGGATTATCAAGCGGAAATTTCCCTCGAAAATGAGAGGTTCCATGATGCCATGCAAGATTGCAAAGCCGCTTTAGAGTTAAAAGAGAAGATTTATCCGCGCGAATCGAATTTGCTAGCTGAAGCTTACTTTAAGCTAGCAATAGCGCTAGAATTTGCATCGGTCAACTCGATACGGGAAGCTCAAAGAAATTCCCAAACGCAAGGTGATAGAACGGAAACAGATGCAGAAGCCAAAGTCGAAAAAACGCCTCAAGTTGATGAAGAGTTACGCAAGCTAGCGCTCGAACAAATGGAAAAAGCAATCAACTCTTGTCAACTTCGAGTTGAGTTGGAGCAAAAGGAGTTGGATAGTATTGATGAGAAGGAAGAAAGTCGCAAAGAGGAGCGGGAAACTCGACGCAAGAGTATCGAAGACGTGAAAGAAATGATAAAAGAATTAAAACAGCGTGCGCAAGATTTAAAAGCACCCTTCCAGCTTACGGAAAGAGTGAGCGGGAATGGGGATTCCATTAAATCGAATGTGACACTCCAAGGACTTTTGGGTGAAATTTTCGGAACGGATTCGCCTGAAAAGAAAATTCGACTGGATGAAGTTATGCGAAATGCAAATAATATATCGGATCTTATAAAAAGTAAAAAACGATCCGCTCCCGATTCATCAACCGAGCTACCGATTCATGAGCAAAAATCACCCGTACCAGCAGATTGCAAAGAGTCTGCAAAGCGTACGAGTGATGATAAAAATGGGCATTTCGACAATGTAGAAACAACTCAACCAACATCGCCCTCGAGTCGACATGTGAGCAAGAAACAGAAACAAGATAATGAAGCGAACGGGGTTGAGTCATGTTGAGGTGGAAAAATTAACGTTAAACAGAAATTTTGGGCCGGGGCGCATGAGCGCACTGGTATGCTGAGCGGGAAAAATTTAACAGATTTAACTTGATTATATTACCGCGTACATATGTACGTTTAGGTAACCTGTTTTGTACGATGGATTTAACTGTGTAAATTTCACAAATTTATCGATCATGAGCTGCTAGCCTTATTAACCGTATATTGACGCTTTACATTGTGCTATTTAATCGTACTTCGACAGTGGTGAGTTAATGATAACTGATAAAAATCATGGAGTAACAGCAGGGTTAACGGAATCGGAATCTGGTGTGCTAGTGAAGGCTAGATGAGATTTTAATGGTGATTTTCCCGGAAATCTGGTGCCTTTATCCTTCACCTTTTTCTTTGGTTTTTCAACATGTGTGCCTTCATCGGGATAAGCTATCTTTTCAAGTTCTTGCCAGCGTGGATTTGCAGCAAAATCAGCACGAATAGGCTCTAGAAGCCTGTTTAGTGCTTCGCAAACGGCACCTTTGAGAAGTTGAGGCGTTAACTATACACGATACTCAAGATTAAACGTTCAATAATGGGAATTGTTAGTATTGGATAAATAAAAGTTTTAGTGAAGATTCATTAAAATTCCAATTAACAAGAAAGAGTACGTACTATATCATTGGCATAATCGGATTTCAACTGTTCAGCGGACGTATACACTAAATCAGAAAGGCTGTTGGGATCGGAATTGGCTTGAGCAGTTCGTGGTACAACAAAGTGAGGTTGGCCGTTATTGCAGAGTGCACTAGCTGGCAGTAAAACGTACTCAGTGAAGGATATAATGCCATTTCCCTCTATAATTCGTGGTGCAGCGACAGCTTTGCGTAGTTTGTTGCGTACAATATCGGGAGGATCGAGCAAGTTGATCTTGGAATTTTGGTCAGAGGAGCTCATTTTCCCGCCCTGTAATCCCGGTACCATTGGGTTCATTAAATGAGCCCGTTCACGGTATCCAATTTTGGGTAAAGCGTCTTTAGCTAAAGCAAAGATTTTACGTTGATCCACACCACCAAATTGAGCGTCGACTCCCAAATACTCCTCGTCCAAAGCTTGCATTAATGGGTAAATTAACCCGGATAATGAAGGATTTTCACCTTGTTTAACCACTTCAGAGGCGGCCTTTTTTGCATCGTGTTCCGTAGTAAGGCGACTTAGGCGAAATAAATCCAACGTATACTCACTGGATAACTGGTATGTACTTCCTAAAACAAATTCCAATCGATCCAGTGGTACGTGTACGGCGGAAAGAAGGCCACTGATCACAAATTTGTAGTATTCAGCTCTAAATTTAACTAGATCTATCGGAGCTTTATCATTATCTAGCATTGCGTGGATATCTGCCAGTAGAATTTTGACCGTGCATCCTGCTGCTAAGAACTGGGCAATTTTTAACATAGGTACAAAATAACCGCAGTGAGGACGTCCCGTCGTTGCCGTACCTATAATATGCAGAGATGGGGAAAATACCGTTTAATGCAGCCCTGCTGGTAAATGTGTATACACATAGAAGTATAACTAGCAAATGCACACATGTGAATAAATAAATTTGTTAAACTTACCCCAATAAAGTACCAGAGATCGACGTTGTTTTAACATTACATCTTCGATAATTTCTCCGTTTAATACTTCTTGTAAATTTTGTGTGATGAGTGATATCTGGTCACGCACTGCCGTTTCACTAAAACTATCCGTCATAGTATCCACTGTAACCGTTTCACCGTTAGTTACCTATACTTTCCGCTACCTTTTAATTCCCTAGACCTTGGATTCACGGATGATTTCCTTTGATGTATCTATTCCGTTTCCATATTGTCTCCATTACCCAAATTTGCACATTTAAATAGTCACGTGCTCAAGCAGTGATAAGCTTGTCTTCAGCGGAGAAGGTGACAGTTGTGCGGGTAGATGGAGCACGGTGAATGGTGAGGTTGTATTGAATGTGTAGTGTACAATATAATATTATAGTATACGTTGTTAATTGTATATGAGATTCGTGTACACTATTCTATTGTCAAGTTTCAACTAACAGAAATTCTTTTCAATTTCTCTACACACTCCTCTTTACACTACGTGCACTCCCTATACACGTGCGTAGACCAATTTCTCTCTAGGAATTTCTCCCTTCTTGTTCCTTTCGTCGTGTCCTTGTCACATTATATTTTATACCCCACTGTTGTAAACCGTAATCTTTTTGGGAATTTCCATAACTCTAACCCATCTTTCACTTCTTACTCTTGACCTATTTCCATCTCCTCATCCTTATCCTCCTCCCCGTCCGCCTCAGTTCTCCATTCTCTTTACCCTTTCGCTCCGGAAAATCCTTCCTACGCTCCCCGATACCCAGGAGGTGAGCCACCGCAAGTGGCGCAGCTGATTTGACGTATAAAAGTTCGGCCGATGGCGAGGCATGTGACGAACGGTATTTTCTTCGTTTTGAACGTTTTTTTCTTCCTACAACGTGTTTTCACCGTCAAATAAATGAGATTTTTTATTTCTAAAATAATCCTTCTACTTATTAGTACCAGATTTCATTTATCTCCATTCATTCCATCTCATTTATTCACCCTCCTATTCAACTTTTCCGGAGAAAGAGTTCCGGAAGTGGTGATGTTGCGGGTGATATTCATGATGATCACGTAGATGATAACGTGTCTGCGTTCAAATTCTACGTGGTCTACTCTCCCTTACCTTGTCGAATTCCAGCTATAACTTAACGTGAAGTTTTGTGTTTGCTCTCACCTTCACAATCCCGTATGTTAAATATTTAAACACTCGTTTTTCTCATTTTCCATACCTCTCTATATTTTACCTTCGTATCACCTGCAACATATACTTTCTCCTAATATCATTAACTCACTTTATAATCTTCTCACTACTCTTAAATCAAAAGGCTACACTCATAATTATGTTAAGTGATCTCGTAATCTTCTAAGTCAACTATTGCTTTCCAATACACTTTGTCTATGTGTAATAACAATCTTTACACCTGTTAACGTTCGACCCGTGCTTGGCCGTAAGATGAACCATCAGTCAAACATTAACGATTATTTTAATTCTCCACCACGTTCATCTACTCTTTCATTCAATAATCAAGTCGTTGAAATGGATTATATATCACCTACCCAACCGTACCCATCATCTATACCTTTTTCTCATCGTGAATCTTCCAATGTTCATGGTTCATCATTCACAAACCCCGTCGAAAATTACAGTCGCTCTACCTCACCTTTAATTAACCAGGATAACACCAGTCCAGCTATCCACACAAATGATAGTGCTACTACTTCGCATACACATTTGCATTATACACGCAAAAGTAATTCAGATACCTTATGTCCCCGTCAACGATTTTCTACCTTACTTACCTCGATTTATTGGAAAGATATTATCATTAACGGCCTCCTGATTACTGCTTGGTACTTTTTCTCAACATCATTATCCGTGTACAATAAGTGGATGTTTACAGATTCATCAAGCAAAGTGTCGAGTACTGAACTCGCATCACACATCACCACCTCGTCTCTAACTAACAAGTCTACTGGCATTTTCCCTTTCCCCCTCTTCACTACGTGCATGCATATAATCATTCAACTGCTTTACTGTAGCCTTGTGCTGTACATTTTTCCCCAGTTCCGCTCACAACGTACACTGGATTTCGCACAACTTTCAACAACCAATACAACTCAACTCGACGCATGGAATGATGTCCAATCGGCAGGTCATACTCTTTCGGATGACAATGTTAACTCAACCTCATCATCGTTTGGTAATACCAAAATCATCTTTATTGCGTTAATCGTTTCCTGTGGTGTAGCCACCGGTTTGGATGTGGGTCTGGGCAACATGAGCATGAAATTCATTCCGTTAACATTCTATAGTAAGTTTTAACCAAACTACTCGTACATAACGTGCAACACTTTGTTTCTAGTCCCCACTAACGCACAAGTCATACATCTGGATTGGACCAACTTCCAGCTATGTGTAAATCGTCCGTGCTCGGGTTCGTTTTGCTGTTTGCCGTTTTGTTCCGCTTAGAGAACCCTACCTCACGACTTGTGACAATAATTGCCGTAATGACAATAGGCGTACTCATGATGGCGGCTGGTGAAATTGAATTCTCAGTATTAGGATTCTCATTGGTTATGATAGCGGCAGCTTGTTCGGGGTTTCGTTGGTGTATGACTCAAATTCTCCTCGTTCATTTCGATGGAACGCATAATCCATTTACAAGTTTACTCTTGCTAAGCCCCGTCATGTTTCTAACATTACTCTCCCTTGCATTACCGTTCGAAGGGCCTCGAGCAATTATTAAAGGAATGCAAGATTTAATCAATCAACAGAGTGTTGGAGGCTTTTTTGGAACATTGGAAACTCTACTGATTACTTTTGTGATTCCCGGAACACTCGCCTTTTGTATGACATCGAGTGAATTTGCTCTACTTCGACGCACTTCCGTTATAACATTATCAGTTGCAGGGATTTTTAAAGAAGTTGTTGTTTTAACAGCTGCCAGTTTAATTTTTCATGAGGTTTTAACCTTAATTAATACAATTGGCATACTTATCACCATATCAGCTATTGCCGCTTATAACTGGTTTAAACATAATGAATTAACCCATCAAATGAAGCTTAAAAATTCCCAACAAAACCATACAGATGAATTTTTATCGGATGAAACTTGTCAACTAGTGAGAGAAACATCTCTTGATGCTCACCCCTCGTCAACTATACCCGAATCCCTCAATTCGTCGTCACTCCCGTCATCGCCTGCCATCTGCAAAGCTTCGTTTACCTCCTCTCACGTGATTCCGAATTAAGGCCGCGCCGTCTCCAGAGCGACGGGCCGATTGCAGCGTCACTTCCGGCCCTACAAGCCTTGGCATTCGGATAATTTTTTCGCCGGTAATCCAACCGCTGATTAATCTGCGCACGTGTTTTAGCTTCTTCGTCTTGGCAGTCGCGGTGGTGCCAAACGTTAAAAAGCGATTTTCGAGACTTCTAGCTCGTTCACGCCAAATATCTTTGCTTAATTGATTCAGTCTCTCGCAATTTGCTCTTATATTTCATTAACCTGATTAATAAGTTTTTATATCTGCTTATTATATAAGAGTCAATCGTCAAATTATATTTCATCGTCTACCCTTTTAATTCTGGATCGACGAATTTATCGCACAAATTATGCATGCTATTCAATTAAGTTTTAGGATTTGCGCTTATTTTTACAATTGATATTAACAGGGAAAAATTGATGGGACAGGTCGTTATATTGTATTTAATTTGCAATTGGGTGCACAAAATTGGTATATTTAGCATTCCACCAGTGATCATTCGCACACTTCCTCACAGTTTAAATTGATAAATATGGGTACATCGAATCGAAGTTTACCACCTCCCAGTGTACTGAGTTTTCTTGATCCACCGAAATTGCGACTGTTAGAGCAGTCTCATGGAAAACCAGTTAAAGTTTCACAGTCTATCCACCAGGCGCATCCTCCTGGTACAGTTTCAATGGCACCAACAGGGATGGTGCTTTCTGGAAACACTACACAATGTAATGCGGGTTTAGTGCATTCTACTGGTTTGGTGGAAGGTCAGGCCAGCCATTTATCAAATCATCATCAACATCAGCATCTTCATTCACATCCCCATTCCAATCCGCACCTGCATCAGCATCAGCAACAACAGAAGCAACAACAACAAATTCAGCAATTGCAGAGACAATGTGCTAAGCCTTACTTGAACGTTAATACACAGGAATTTACCTCGGGTCCAAATGGACAGAACGCACCCCCCCTGTCACCATATGGTACATGCAACTACCCGACGTCAACGCATCTAGGCTTGGGGCAATTACCGACTCCCCCGCCTAATTGGCAAGAGTACGAGGATGGAATGCGACATTGGTTGTATGCGAAAGTTGAAGAAGAGAGACGTCGCCAGGAAGAAGAAAGATCGCGACAAGAGAGTCTGAGACTTGAACAACGTCGTATTGAACAGGCCATGCTACGTGATTCTTTGCAAGGGAATGTACCTCCACATTTAATACCATTAATGTTTTCAGGTCTTGCCGGTGCAACACAAGTACGTTAACATGATTGAAAGGCGGGAGATATTAAAAACCTTTGAATTCTTAAAAAAACTTATTAGCATATAAACTAACGTGTAAAATTACCTTTACGGTGTAGCTGCCGTCAGCCACTCGAGCAACCGGCTCGTATCAATATGCACATACCACTACTTCCTGTGGTGAATCTCCAGTGTACTCAAGTCCAGGTAGCTTGTGTAGCGGTAAGTTGAATTGATAATTTATTAAATGACTTTTTAGCCGTTTATTGCGCAACAGAATATTGAGATCCAGATTGATACAACATCATGTACATCATGGAGTTCATGATATGTATAGTAAATTCAGGCCAAGTTAATATGCGATATACGAATATGAATAGTACAACGGTACCACCTCCAACTACAACGTCGACGCCAACTGTAATAACCGGTACAAATTTAGGAAGATATCCGCCTTCGTTGAAAATGGGTGTATCATCGTGTAAAGGAGGGGGAGAACCAATTGGAACAACCGGTACCTCGAACGTCGTCACGAATATCAGTACTTCTACAAGTAATGGTCCACAGCCGAATCAAACTTCACCTTATGAAATAGTACCGCTGGAATCCACACGGTGTTATACTAATAGTATAGGTTCATCTCAAAACATAATACCAAGTGTAAATTCAACACTTGTTTCCAATGATCGCTCGACCAGCGTGAGCGCAAGCAACCAAATTTACTTTCACCATTTTACACCGCCTCGCGCGCCACAGGTCAGTGGCGCAGGCAGCACACACCCTCCACCGGGAGGAGCATCGGGTAATTATTAGCTACGTGATGATTTCCATGTAGTGGTAGCTAGTGCGCACGTGATTTGTGGATGTGACGTGACTAATGTGGTGAGCATCCGGGACAGATATTTCCACTTTGAGTAAGAAGCGGAAGGCGAATACGGCATCGATGATTATGTTTAGGCCGGCTTCAAGCGGGACGGCGGCGGTGACGATAACTACAACGGCGCCTCCACTACCAAGTTCATGTTTGTCTACAACTTCCGAGCTTCCTTCGGCGCCAGTATTAAACGGGAATGTGGGTACGGGCGTAGGCAGCAACAGTATTGCGCCGGATACGGTCCGCGAGAATACCGAACGTGAAAACATTGAAGACAACACACAAAGTCGTACTGTTAACGAAGACACAAGTATCACTCAACCCGTACGGTTACTGGAAAATTCCCAAGATCATATTTGCCAAAGTTCGCACACCCAACAACCAACTATTAAATCGGCCGGCTTACCCGACAGGGATAGTTGTGGCGACAATGCAGACGAGAAAGTGTAAATACAGTAAAGAAGTAACATGATAGAGCAGAGCATAAGTCTTTTAAGCAATCAAGTACCGTGCAGTACACATTAACAAATACATCTGCATTGATATTCCTTTGTACGCCTACACCTCTATACGCACAAGGGTAACAAAATATCAAAAGCTCCTGTTCCTACGCGAGATAATGAGCCGAGAATCAATCGACTGGACGGAGTAGTAAGTTCGTCGGTATTCATGGGATCGGGAGCCAGTGTGGTATCAACAATGCAGCGCACGGGTGTCTCAAAGCTCATACGTAATAACGGGGAAGCATTATCTCGCAACCCTTGACGATTTAACGGGGTAATTTGGCCAGAGCGTGTAATATATTCGGCAACAAGTTGTAAATGTCGTATATCAACGCTGATACCATGGGTTGCAAAAACGTCCATTAGTTCCCGCTGAATGACCTGTCGTGCAGCTTCAACACCGTACGTCGTAAGGATAGCGTTAACGTCGTTAGTATATATCTGATCAACGTTAACGGGAAATGCACCGTATAAATCAGCCGGTAAACAGTCCGACGTACGTGATGCACAATTCCACGCGTACGCTATGTTAACTCCGTTAATATGGAGAGTTAATCCTTGAGGTTCATTCAGTCGACTCTCTTGGGTTAACGTACATGTTTGAATACCCGTATGATACCGAATATCTGTATCACGAGCACATGCTTCGATAATTGGAAGTAAAAGAAATTGTGGATTCGCTAGGCGTAGGGGTCCCGTTGTCGCTCCTCCTGGAGATGTTATGGACAGGGTAAATTCACAGTATCGTCCGTGTGCATCGTCAAACGTAAAACTGCTAACTTCCCGTGTATCACGATGTCCTGTTATGCGTTTCTGACGCTGTTGCGCATTTTCTTCCACGCGTCGCTGTCGCGCTGCCGCTGCCTTCTCTGCACACTTTGGCTCTACGTTATGCGATGAAGTATGCGTCGACGTAGACGCTGCATCAGATTCACTTGTTGAGGAACTATCGTCATCTCCGTCCTCTTCATTATCATCGTCTCCAGATGCTTCCGATATATCTGAAGATATCATATCCGATGCTGAATCTTGCCAATTAGTTGCTGTGGCGTTCGTCCCTCTTGCTGGCGATTTTTCACTGCGACTAGACGGTACTTTAACTCCATCCCCTTCACCATTATCATTTTCCTCATCAACTATGTCTGTATCACCATTGCCGCCCGACCCTCGAGACACCGGACTTTCCCGCTTTCCAATGTCTAGATAATCCTCCATATTTTCCACGGCTGCAACTCTACGAAGAATCTGCCGAATACGCTGGCAAACGTGTGCAAGATACTTGGAAACTATACACCGAAGAATATCCCCTGGCGTGATAGCAAATTCACGAGAGTACTGTTCCGGTGAATAAAAGTCAAACCGTACGTTGTAATGGTTAATTGTATGCTGCTGTAATTCTCCATTGTTCGTTTCAACTTGCGTTGATGTGTACTCTGTTAACCGACATTTATCAATGACTTGCGACAAGCGTAACCGTGTCAACTGCTTAGCAAAAATTTCCGCCTGCTGTTGACTTATACCCTGGTTAAGTGAAAGTGTCATTGTAGGCGTAGATATGGATTTACTCGATGTCATTAAAATTTCCCGTAAACGAGGCACGCCCAATGTTACGTTTTTTGCTGCATGGCCGGCTAAATGAAACGTGTTCAACGTCATTTGAGTTGACGGTTCCCCAATAGACTGAGCCGCGATTATCCCCACAGCTTCCCCAGCTTCAACAATCGATTTGAGGTACTTAACGTCTAATAAAGATTCAAAATTACGTCGCTTCAGATCAGTTTTAATGTTGGATTTACGGTTAGCAACCAGTTTATCCGGATTTTGATCGCAATATGACTTAACGGCCATATAAAATGATTCCGACGTACTACCACAGAATCGTGCAGGGGGAAATTTACTTATAGCCGGATCGACACGATGAATCTTTTCACGGTTAAACGGTCTACACTTTTTGATGGCATGTTTATTCCACTGTTTTGGCGTGTCGCTTTGGATACGATAAAATTCCTCACGGATGCCTAATTGGCGAAACAATGAGAACCAATTTTCCGCGAAAAACTTAAATTCGTACAGGAAGCCCGACTTTGTAACGTCTAGACCATCTTCCCCGTACAAAAATTGAATAATCGTCCCATCGGAATCGCGAACTGATGAATCGTATTCAACTCGTAAACCTTCTAAACTCTTAACAAGACAACGCTGTAAATACCCGGAGCGTGCCGTTTTAACAGCGGTATCTATTAATCCTTCGCGCCCTGACATGGCGTGAAAAAA